>MKEJ01067079.1:0-14966 GCA_001753735.1 Embelia ribes | reverse complement strand
CGTTGCTTCTAAAATGATTTTATTCAGTCGAAACTCATAATAGTCTTCATTGTTTGGCCATGCATTATTATCGTAGTATTATCACAGTCGAGCTTAATCATAGTCGAGCATTTTCATAGTCAAGATTTTCGTAACCACGCATTACATATCGAGATTACATTATATCGGAGTACACATATTTTGGTGGAAATATATTTTTGTGATATGTATGTAAATTTATGACTTTCCATGTGCATATTTATGGTATGTATTTCGTAGTTATCTTGATACGGTTGTATGAAATTCACGTAGTTTACAGTACAACGTTTAGCAGTATATCGAGTACTTAAGACATATTAATCTTGATATAGCACATATGTGCTTATGTGTAATACTAATGTGTCATGATATGCATATATAACAAGAATTGAAAATGGCATATAGTATAATTAATTAGAAGTTTAGTCAACATTTACTTCCTTAATCAACATGATACATCTAATTGTCCCTTAGCTACGGCTAACTTTAGCTTGTGATTAATTTTTAGAAGTGTTAATACTTCATTTTCCACGGCAAAAAAAAAAAAAAGAAAGAAAAAAAAGCTGCTTTATTTTTTTTCTTTCCAGATGTATACACATCTATTTCATGTACTTTTTTTTTCCAAAATGTACATACATCTCTTTCATGTACGTAGATATCTACTACAATTTGCAATAGCTTTTGTATAATAATAATAAAAATACAAAAAAAGAAAAAAGTGACAGAGAGTTCTTAATGAACCTGGATCTTGTGATTCTTGAGAAGTGGATGATCAAAAGCCGGTTGTTTTCTTTTGTAAACACAATCAATGATATCTCCATCTGGACTCTGAATATTTCAACCCAAAAATAAATAAATAAATTAATTAATTAATTAAAGAATTATTATAAACACAAATATATTATCCCCATGAATTTACTTACATAAATATGTACATGTATATTACATAATATACATATTTATGCCATATATATATATATATATATATATAGTGGAAAAGATATGGCAATGGCCGGTTTGTAATTTAGAAATACTCATTGATTTATATTAAATCACGGAGCTCAATATAAAATTGTAAAATTACAAATACTGTACATACTTATAAATACATTTGTAATAAACTTTCGATTAAATACATTTCCAAAGAGATAAATTGGAAAAATTAAAAAGACAGTTTTTAATAAACTAGTTATTTTCTTCTTTAAGTTAGTAACTCAAAAACAAAATATTGTTACTTGTAAAAAAATAAGCTAAATAAAAATAGATAAATTTAATAAATAAAAGTATTTATGAACATACCTCTATGGTTAGAAGAGCAGGCTTATTGATCTTGTCTAAATGCTTCTCAATCCTTGCAAGCCTCAAGCTACTAACTTCTTTATATTCACTATAATTTAACCCACAAACAACTACAATTTTTGGAGAAACTAGAAATAAAATTTGGAAAATAATAATAAGAACAAAAATGGGTGATGAAAACCCATTGTCTCTTTTCATTTTTAGTACACAAGCCATTTAAATTTCAGTGCCAAATTGAAGAATAGTGAGAGAAAGAGAGAGTTAAACCATTACTAGCAAGGGTGCAAAAATAAGAGAAAATCCCTTGATATTATTAATTAAAAGGAAAAAATGAAAGGGACTTGTAATGGTGAAAAAATAAAAATAAATAAATGAATAAACTCTCTCTCTCTCTCTCTCTCTCTTAAATCTCGCGATGGAGAGGTGGGTGGAAATGGAAGTGTAATTAACTCATCTTTCATCATTGCATAGGGATTTTATTTAGGGTTGATTACATTAGTGGCCCCCATAGTTTAACCAAAATTCTTTTTGGTCTCCTATTTCGAATTGGAATAGTTCGAGTCCCCAATATTTGAACGAGTGACATGACAGGTTCTTGTATATTATGGACTTAGAGTTATTTCGATTATTGAATTTCATAAAAAGTCGTCAATATCATCGTAATCATTCAAGTCTTGAAAATCTCAATATAAATTGGAGGAAGCTAAATGGAATAAAATAAGATATCATGTCGGGTCGTTAACACAAATTTGTAGACGCCACTCATTTCTATCCAACTCGTCCAATATCGTAATATGCATGTCTTTTTGTAATACTTGTATCCATACAGTAACTAATATTTAATTTAATTAGGAACAATTTAGTATTTTTATAATTATTTATGTTGATTTTTTCTTCTGCTTTCAACACTTCAAGATTTTAATATGAGATAATTAACAATAGAAGATACCAATTATCTCACTTCTCAAAAAATATAAGGACTAAATCCATCAGTTTTTAAAATTTGAAACTATTCCAGTTGCAGTTCAAACCACGAGGACCAAATAGAATTTTGGTTAGTGTAGTTCAGCCTTCTATTTATTTCAGTACAGTCACTGTTAAAAAAATCTCTGAGGATTTCAGTGGAAAGAGAATAGAAGAAAATAAATAATAAAATAAAAGGTATATTAAATGCAATTTTTTTAAAAATAAACTTAGACCTACCCATCTTTAACGCCCCTTTCTTTTATTGCTCACCTTCCAACTTCAATAAAAATACAAATTCAACTTAATATAATATTCGGAGATCTCGATGAAAGAAAATGATTTACTTTTGAAAAGCTTAATTATTATTTTAAAAAAAATTTAGGCACCATAATATAATCATGTTGTAAGTTATTGGTCACATTAAAACAATATGATCTTGCATTAACAAATGAATAAATGCATGCTAGTATGCTACATTAGCATTATTTTCCTCGTAATCTTTTATTTTTCTAACAAAAAAATTTATTTATTCCTTCAATCATAATAGTGTAAGATAATTTCCATTCGAGTTGTAAATCAAACACGCTATAAAAGCTGTACATTAAGTCAACACAATGACTGCTCCAAAAGATTCTATGCGCAAAGAAGCATAACCTAAATACACTCTTATAGAACTTAATGATATGCACATTTTAACTATCTTAGAATCATCTCATGACGAACAATCGAGTCGCCAATGAATCAGGTAGAAGGCCTGACATAATAGCCTGTAGCAAACTCTAAGACTGGACTAAAATTTTTATAAAAAGAGACCAGCCTCTTACCAAAAGTAGAGAATTTTGATAAATGCTAAATTAGTTAAAGGCGTTAACTTTGGCGAAAAATATGTTCATATCAAAATAGTGCACTAATAGTAACAATAAAACTACGTTACAGTGAGAAATATGTAGTCCTAATTTATGTCTCACATGACATTACATCTAATTTAATGTTTTTTTAATGGTAAATAGTATGTATTAATTTAATATGATTTTTTATGATAAAAACACTTTTTATATTCTATACAATAGGTGTATTAGGAAAACAACTAATTAAATTTATCTTTTAACCATATTAATTAATTTTTGTTTAGTTTCTTACGAATAACACAAACTTATTTTAAAAAAATACATGAATAAAGGAAACTACATACATTAACTACAATTGCTTCTTACAAATGTACCTCTTAGCCAACTATAAAATGTGTATATAGAAGAATAAAAACACATTAAACATAAGCAATTTATTAACTTTGTTAATATGTGTGAAATTTATTTTTACAAGTGAACTACAATTTGGAATATCCCAAAATTAAAATAGTCACTAGAAAATTAGAAGGATGAGTATTATATATGAATGTATGTATATATGTCAACATGTGTATATATATATATATATATATTTATGGTAGAAATAAATAGAATACTTGGGCATTAATATTCCTCTTAAAACCGCTCACCTTCCCACAAACTTTGCTTGAAGCTTCCTTTGCTTCTCAGGCTGTCCATGTTTCTTGTTACATTTCCTTTTCAAACACACCAACTTTCAAGATAAATAAATAAAATAAGAGTAAACAAATTCACAAATCAAAATTAGTAACGAAATGACATGGCAACTGATTTAAAAACAATTAATTAATTTAATAAATAGTATATCAGCTGATTTGAAATACTGATTAGACTGACATATCATTTAGTCCTTAATTTTGGTCTCTAAATTTGGTTAACGTATCATTTGTCATATACTATCATTACCCATATAATAAATATGTAATACTAATAAAATAATACCAACTTGCAAAGCAATGACTGTCCCTTGTGGCACGTGCCAATGCCACGTGAGCATGGCATCCTCCACCCCTTTGCATTATTTGTGGGTATATTAAATATTTTTCACTGACAAAATGTGGAATTACAGGAGTATAATTATAATCTGATTCTTAACATTGACTTTTTCATTTCATTTTTCTATTTTAGCAATTTTAGTCTTTGGTAAGAACCAAAACCTTGTTAATTAGATAAGTGGAAAATAAAAGGCAAACAAAATTCACGAGCTTGCTCATACTAGTTTTTGTTTGGGGTTAAAAGTAAAACTTGGCTAAAACTAATGGTGGTACAAATTAGCTTCTCATTTATGTGCATAATGACTTGTGGATGACATGTCTTTAAAAGAGAAGATGAGTCTACAAAGAAGTATTTAGTTTCAATTTAATGCAGGCTAAGTTGATATCGAAGGAGTATCTATTTTAATTCGGACGTTGAGCCAAGTATCGTTTGAAGAAGAGATAAATTCTATAATCCACAAAAAACGAAAAGTAAAATGTCCAAATCGATGATGTTAATAGATGAAGGAATAAAATAAAAAAGAGAATAATGGATCTTTTATACAAGAGATCCAACTTGCCTCTAACTAAAAATATTTGATGTGTGATAAATCCTATTGATATATTTGTTAATCTATTTATAATGGTGGATATATTTTACTTCCAATTTATTTTTGGATGTGTATTATTTCTTAATCTTTTGATGTAAAGGGTTTATCTTAATTCAAATTCTCAATTTTTTTTCCTCAAGCTCGTCTCCTTAAAAAAAAAAGAACTTCTACTCGAATTTTCTTTTTGCCATGCTCTATTACTTGACTAATGAAGCCCTTTCAACCTTTTAATCCAAGTGCTTGCTTGACTCTTAGATTTTGATCTTCTCGATGTTACAAAATTATCCTCATACGTACCACACCACGTTTAACCTAATATCCACAATCTCTTTGCAAGAAAAAAAGATTTGATTTGATCACCAATTATTTATCCATACAACTTTTCATAAACTCCGATTGGACACAGACTTTAAGAAAATCTTATCGAGTCTTAAAAATATTTTGTCTTCTCTTTAATTGTTGTTGGTTTGAATAAAAAAACATAAGAGAGGGATGAATTGTAATTTTTAAAAATTTTGATAAAAAATCAAGTCTTTAGAAAAATTGATATTCATACAAGTAATCAACAAGATATAAATGAATTCAATATAATCAAATAATGAATAAATAAGAATATTAAAAGAGTTTTAGGAAAGAGAGAATGCAAACGATGTTACGATCTCCTACATTCGCTTTTTCAAGTCAAACCGTTTGAGATTCCGTTATCACCAACGAAATAATTTACACAATCTGATTAGTTTCCCAGATACTAATCATTCTACTTGAGACACCTCCTCAAGTCTTGGAGTATAATACCCTTACATGATTCATAAAAAATTACAACATACTCATAAAAAGGGACAAAGTTTGGAGAACAAATATTACAATTTTTCTATACTCTCTCAAAGATGTTTGATTAAAAAGATTAATAATACTTTGGAGAGATCTAACATACTATAATGGCATAAAAATTGAGGCTTAATTACAATTCAATTGTACATAATATTGAAAGTGAGTTTTAGCTATTCTCTTTCTAGAATGATTGAGGATTATTATGATCTTGATAATTGAAGGATCAATCCTTGTTGAATTCTTGACGAAAACCTTCAATTTATTCTCTATTTATAGGTCTTGATGATCAATTAGCCATTTATAGCTATTTCTAGCCATTGAAAATATAACCATTATGTTCAAACAGCGTAGTATGTCGACACCCCATGTTTTTTTGAGTATTCTGAGTTTTGACCATTGACACCCTATCTGGGTGTGTCAACACCCCTGAGACTTTGATACTTTTTTGCTTAGAATTTGGTCTTAATGAAAACACAAAAGTTGTAAATCATTGAATTTCCTTTCCAAAAAAGTAAAATAAACTTTCATTGGATTTACGAGTTAAGAGATATATCCATTTTACGAAATAATATTGGTATTAAATGCATGGTCTATTTTTCTTCATTTTGACTCTATTACACTTCGAATTGGATCTTTACAAAAACATAAAACTTGTAGATATTTGTTGTCTTTCTAGATATATTCTGTAAACATCCATTGGATTAATGGGATAGGAGATATGGCCATTATACCAAACAGATTTGATTGTGAAATGCTGTTTAAGCCTCTACTTTTTCTAGACTTGTTTTTTCTTCAAGTTGTATTATGTTTTGAACTTGTAATTGATTTTGTACTTTTATACAAACTTGCTCAAATATTAGTCTCCTAATGAGCGTAAATTTAATTTTATTTTCTTATTCATTTGTCATCATTAAAATATATTTAATCAAAACTTGGGTCAACAATTATGATCAATTAAAATCACATCAATAAAAGAAAGTTGCAAAACCTCATCATTCATATAGTATCCACTAAGAAAAGTGATTAATTCCCTTAACTTCGTAGCTTCTATCACCCAATCAAGAAGGTAAGTCCATCCTCAAATCATTGTAGATATCTAGCTCGACCTGATAATTGATATGGTTTTTGTCATAGATAAGATATTTATGTCATGCTCCGAATTTCCTCAAACCCGGGGATGTGATCAAAATATATAAAAGAAAAGAAAAGAAACAAGAAATCTCAAGACTCGCCACAATGCCATGATCCCAACTACAATAATATATAAACAATACTTTTAAATATATACAACAACTTCCAATATTTACATAACGTCAAGTACAAACTTCCTTAGTTTGGTAACAAACATCATGCTAAATGCTTGTCCCAAAATACATATACATGTTGACCATAATCCTGCCACTACAAAATATAACCCATATAAACATCCACGCTAATCAAGTGTGCCCTACATTAGCATCCACACCTACAACACATATTAAGCAAGAAAATATATACAAAAATATACGGGTTAGATTATCAATCAATATGATAAAAATGAGGCTATGTAGTACACGAAATGTCTTATCATGTATATAAATGCCATACAACAACTAACCACACATTAATGCTATATATGCTTCGACTAAGAATGTAAATAAATGTAGTCAATAATGTACTATGAATGAAGTGAAATGAAACTCCAACTCACGCACTACGCATCATGACTACGCGACATGCCTAAACAACCCGACTACGACTTAAGAGAAAAGTTGGAACTAGTATCTCTACGCATTTTATAAAAGTGGGATAGTTATATTCTATAGCTATCATTGTGCTACTATGCATGCCCTACCTATAATCGACATATCTTGATATGCAATATCATAGGCCCGATCCTTATGTGCATTAACACACCGAGTTGTTGAGATGCTATTTGAGCAAATTTTTTGGCTCTCATGTTAAGGTTCTAGGCCTCATCCTTAATTCCACACATCTACACATTTAGAAAAGGTAATACAATATCTCAAAAAGAAATATAAAAGACTCAAACTTGAACTACACTTTACAAGTTTTTTATTCTCAAAAAACATTTCAATTTTCCACGCTTTTTAATCTACACATACTACGAATTTAAAAGCCATGCATTTAAACCACACTATCATATTCCACGCCACAACATGAATTTTTAAAGCCATGCTTATCAACGTTATGATACATGCCATGCCTACACATGCTTTGTGGACTACACTTATCTATATGGTATATGTATATGCTATACATACGATATGAGTTTATATGCCACGCAATTGAATTAATAAATGAAATAAACCATGCAACACACACTACACTCAAACATGCAATCAAACATAATACACATGTCAATTACATACACAAACTCAAGTTTATATTGTTATTCATAATCTACCGTACCTTTCAAGCATACGAAAGAGTTCTTGAAACACCGCTAATGATTTCCCCAAAATACCCCTGAAACGCCACACTTTGCTCTACTGATTTAATCTAGCTACGAGCTTCAAATCGAGACGAACCTGCACAAAGATGATCTACGAGACATAAGAAAGAGATTTTTATAAATTTATTTTAATGAACTTACGGCACAAAAAATGAGGAAAGATAAATGAGGAGAAGAGACGAAGAAACTTACATCAATACATAGTCCTTACGACAAGGATTCGGAAAATACAGGTTTCAAGTTCGGATGATGACCCGAGGTATATGGATCGTAAGGAAAATGCTTTGAAGCTTAAAAAGTTCCACAACTCTCTATCTCTCTATTTTTGTTTAAAAGGAAGAAGAAATGATATGTGTGGCTATCAACTAAAGCGATAAAGTAGTAGGGCCATGTTTTTTTGTCCATTGGCTATCCCACAGTTTATCCATTGGAGGAAGGACCGTTGGGCACTTGTCGGACTCCCTGTTGGATGAAATTCTTAGCTCAAACAACTTCTTTGAAATTTCTGATTAAAGATCCGACCCTCTGTCCGGCGACATTCTTGCCTTTCGGACAGGTGTCGATGTGCATTTCACAAAAATAATTAACACATTTCAAAAAGGCATTGACATAAACGTCACACAACGCAAACAAAAACTATGCCACGACTATGAATGCCATGAATATAATAAATAATAGTATTATAACTCATATAATAATATTATTTATTAAAGCGAAAAAAAAAATATTTACTAATTTCTAGGACGTTGCATCCCGTCGGACGAAGTTTTTGGCTCAAACAACTTCTCTGGAATTTTTTCAAAAGTTTGACCCTTTGTCTGGCGGCACTGTTGCCCTTCGGACATGTGTCAGATGTGCATTTCACAAAAATTTCTAACACATTTCAGTAAGGCATTAACACAAACGTTATACAACCTCAACGAAAGCTACATTATGACTATGAATGCCATAAATACAATAAATAATATTATTATAGCTCCTATAATAATATCATTTATTAAAGCAAAAACAATATTTTGTAATTTTTAGGACGTTACATCCTTCTCACGTAAGGAAATTTTGTTCCTGAAATTAGCACACACTGTGAAAAAGTAAAAATGTACTGGAATTCACAAACAATTGCAGATGTCTAGCTCACATCTCCTCCTCGAATTTACAAGTCGCCTCTTCAGTTTTATTACTTTTCCACAACAACTTACCAAAAGAATAGAACGTCATCGAAGCACTTGCTCTTTCACATCCAAGATACGTATCGGTCGAACCTTGTATGTAACAACTTTTTCAATGTACAAGTCATCGAAATCTATCACATGAGAGGGATTTCTCAAATATTTCCAAAGCATTGAAATGTAAAAAATGGGATGAAAATTCTCAAGTATAGGTGGCAACACAAGACGATGTGCTACCTCCCCAACCTTTTCGAGAATCAAGAACATATCGATATATGGAGATGAAAGCTTCCATTTCTTTCTGAATCTAATAATACGCTTCTGAGGGAGACTTTTCAAGAATACGTGCTTTCTCACTTAAAAAGCCAAAGGCCTCCTATGTGTATCTGTATAACTTTTATGCCTATTACGAGCCATTTCCAAATGCCGCTTTATCAATTAAATGTTTTGAGTTGACTCACGAACTAAGTCTGGACTCAATAACACATTATCGCCAACTTTAGCCCAACAAATTGAAAATTTACAAGGATGACAATACAACGCCTTGAAAGGAGTCATCTCGATAAGAAAACTCGATTAAACCTACGTGATCTTCTCAATTGCCCCCGAAATCGAGAACAAACATGTGAAGCATGTACTCGAGAGTTTGAATGGACCGCTCTCCATTAGTTTGAGGATGAAATGCCGTATTTAAATTTTTTTTCTCCCCAAGGATTCTTGAAGACCCAACCAATAGTACGAAATAAAATAATAGTCACGATCCTAAACAATAGAAACATGACCCCTGTGTAAATGAACTATCTCATTGATGTACTTTCGATAAAAAATTTCAACTGAGTTAGTATTACGAATAGGAAGAAAATGTACAGATTTTATTATTCGATCAACTATAACCCAAATCACATTACTACCCCTCCTCGACTTAGGCAAACCAATCACAAAATCTATTGTAATTTGTTCCCATCTTTACTCGGGAATGGTCAATAAACAAAGTAACCCTTTCGGTTGCTTATGTTTGACCTTCACTTGTTGACAAGTAAGGCACCACGATACAAACTCCGCCACATCCTTCTTCGTCCCCGACCACCAAAAATGATAAGCAACGTATGAAACATTTTGGTGCTGCCCAGATGTCCCTCAAGATGAGAATGATGAGATTCATATTTAACCTCATTTTGAATAGATAAAGGTATGAACAAAAGATTTTAAAATCATATTCTGCCATTTTCGGTCATTGTCCACCTATCAAGACCATGATCGCTAATAATACGCACTTGATACATCTTCGACTCTTCATCTTCACGTTGCACCTCAATCAAACGAGTAATCAAAGTCGGTTAGACTTCAATCGTAAACAATTTAGCTCGACCTTCTACTTCCACACACTCCAATTCGAATTATCTAAGTACTCGAAACATCTTCTATTCGTTAACGGTAAGACAAGAAAGAGAGAAACACATCTAACAACTTAATGCATCTACTACTACATTAGCCTTCCCAGGATGATACTTGAGATCAAAATTGTATTGATCCAAGTGTTCCATCGAATGTTGTTGTTGTATATTTAAGTCTCGTTGAGTAAAGTTATACTTAATAGACTTATGATCACAAAAGACCTCGAACCTTTCACTATATAAGTAGTATCGCCAATACTTTAATGTGAATACTATGGCACTGAGTTCTAAGTCATGAGTAGAATAATTCTGCTAATGAATCTTCAATTGTCACGAAGTGTATGCTACTACTTTCTCAAGTTGCATCAACACATACCCCAAACCTTCTTTTGAAGTATTGCAATATACCCAAACCTTCTTTTGAAGTATTGCAATATACTATATAACCTATTCCTCGCTCTAAAATGACAAGAGTAGAAGCTGAGGTCAACAACTCTTTCAAATGGAAAAAATACTCCTCGCATTTTGAGTTCCACTCGAACGTAATACCTTTGCAAGTAAGCCCAGTTATATGAGCTGCCAAACACAAAATATCTTGAACGAAATGACGATAATACCCCGCGAGACCCAAGAAACTACGGATCTTGAAAATGGATTTTGGTCACTCCCAACTAGTAATAGTCTTGATCTTAAAAGGACAACCGAAACCCCATCCACTGAAATAATATGACTGAGAAAATGAACCTCCAACAATCCAAACTCGCATTTTGAGAACTTGGCATAAAGCCGATATTCCTAAAAAGTAGAAAGCACGACTCGAAGATATTCATGATGAGCCCCCTCCAAAGGCGAATAAATAAAATATCATCTATGAACACTACTACTAAATGATCGAGATAAAGTTGGGAAACACGATTCATTAAGTCGATGAATGTCGTTAGGGTATTCGTAAGACCAAAAGGCATAACGAGAAACTCGTAATGACCATAACGAGTATGAAATACATTTTTCTAAATATCATCAGCTCGAACCAGTTGCTAATGATAACCCAAATGCAAATTGTTCTTATAAAAGAATATCGAACCCCATAATTGATCAAAGAAGTTGTTGATCCTTGGTAATGGATATTTGTTCTTGATGGTCACTCGATTCAACTTACGGTAATCAATGTACATCCGCATTGAACCATTTTTCTTCTGTAAGAATAACATTAGAGCACCCCAAGGTGAAGTACTTGGTCGAATAAATCCCTTCTTCTTTAAATCTTCCAATTGTTCCCTCAGCTTCTCCAACTCTACTAATGCCAAACGATATGGCTTAATAGAAATTGGATTGGTTCCAGATAAAAGATCAATAGTAAACTGCACCTGTCGCTTAGGAGAAAGTTCACTAATATCATTTGAAAAGACCTAGGGAAATTCACAAACAATAGGAGGAAATTCTACATTCGAAACTACTTCATCTGATATAAAAAGACTAGCTAATATATAAGAAAGACTAATCTGAGCACTAAATACTCACAATCGAGATGTATTTATCATAACCCGTTACTTTTCTCAATCGATAGTGGCATGGAAATGAGACAACCAATCTATGCCAATAATGATATCGAAACCCAACATACCAAATATGACACAAGATATTAATATAAAAAGTATATTCTCATGGGGTATCAACATATATACGAAAGTCTAAATGTTTGATAGGTAACTCCAACATGGACATGAATCGAGATGAAATGAATGGTCGAAATGCACCAGTATCACATAAAACATATGCCCAAGTAGAAAGAAATGGTAATATACCTCTAATAATAGAAGGCTCAACCGCGTTAGGAGCTCGAGGAAGCGCATAAGCACGAGCCTCCTCAAATTGGCTCTGCTGAGAAAAACCATGAGTACTTCCACCCTGATGACCCCCGCGAGATGATCTCGCACCCTGATGAACAGAAGAAGAAAGTGTGATATAAGGTAGCCTATAAAACACCACAGAAGGAGAAGACTACGCAGGACCACACGAACTACTAGGAACAGAAAAGCTCTTAGGACACTATGACTATATATGATCTCTACTACCACATCGATGAAAAATAACCATCAGACAAGAAGATTGTACGTCCCTCAGCACCACGGAGATGACATGCTAGAGGACAAGTACAATCATGTGCTAAATAAACCTATTGACCACAATTATAACACCCTAAATCCTGAATAGTCGAACTAGAAGATGAAGATAGGGCGGGCTGAAATCGCCTACGAGAAAAAGAAGAAAAAGTATCTCGCGACCTTTTTCTATCACTACCTTTACTAGAACTCGAACTACCATCACCAATACTACAACCACCACTACCATAACTCCCAGAACCAATCCCCAAATCATGCACTGAATGTGAACCCGAAGATTGGCCTGATAGTCGAGAAGGACTAGAATCTGCAATACCCTACTTAGTCACTAAGCTAGTTTTGACCTTCATCGTTGCACTCAACAAGCAATGAGGGTTTGAATCGTAGGATCGAAGTTTTTCGGTAAAAATGAGTTCCGAAGCATAATGAGAAAAACTCGTAAAATTAAGTTGATACTCTTGAACCGTCGTATTCCGTTGAATAAGATTCACAAATTTCTCTTATTTTCTCTTCTGAAGCATATCGAGAAAGAATTCCACCAAGAATAAATCACGGAAGGTACTTTATGTAAGATTGTCATGCCTATATACCTCCTCTTGGCTTTTCCACCATTCCGCCGCCTGGCCCGAAGATAAAAGAACGTCGTCGCCATCTGAAGATCATTGTCCACCATTTGGAGCGAATTAAAGATGCACTCCACATCCACCAACCATTGCTCAACCACTATAGGCTCGGCATCACCAGTGAAAATAGGAGGATCCATCATCTAAAAATATTTTTGAGCCGCCGAGGCTTGAGTCTCACTATTATTTACAGAACTCCTCGCCACTTGGTTTAAAACTTCTTCCATTACTTGATAAATTTTAGAAAAGTCCAGTTAAAATCTACTAACATTATCGACTTTCGATTGTGGCGTGAAAGTCGCTTGAGCAAATTTGCCCTTTTCTGGTTGAGGATGAGTGCATGGCGCTCAAGGTTGAGTTCCTGGAGCCTTTTCTTCAGATTCCTCTATACTTTCCTCATCGGTGAACTCTTCAAGAAGAGGAAGATTCTCCTCCTCGATATACTCCATAGTACGAGTACTAGTGCGCACCGATTATGCTACCCCTGTACTACGTCCTCCCGTTCTACCTCCCCGAATACTTGTTGCTCCGCATTGATCACCGCCTCTAATACCTCTACCATGTGCCATACTAACTTCACAATACAATAAAAGAAAGAAGAAAAGATGCAAGTCTACAATTATACAAATCTTAAACCTTGACATCTTGCATTATTATTCAACATAAAAACTATCATACATTAAGCATGCAAAGCAACAAAGCACACAATTTCTACTACCATGGAAAATAAATAAGCTCACCAATCAGCTTGTGACTCAACCATACACTTTACAAAAGCTATAAAGGTTTACGTAATCCGGTTAGCTCAGATACCAACCTGTCATACCCCGAATTTCCTCAAACCCAGGGACGTGATCTAAATCTATAAAAGAAACGAAAAAAAAGAAGAAATATCACGACTCGCCATAATGCCACAATCCCAACTACAACAACATATAAACAATACTTTTAAATATATACAACAACTTCCAATATTTATATAACGTCAAGTACAAATTTCCCTAGTTTTCTTACAATCATCAAGCTAAATGTTTGTCCCAAAATAATATATATACATGTTGACCATCACCCCAAATATAAAATGAAAGTTTAATTATAGACCTCCACAATCCCACTACTACAAAATATAACCCATGTAAAAATCTACGCTAATCAATCGTGCACTACACTAGCATCTACATTTACAACACATATTAAGCAAAAAAATATATATGAAAATATATGGGTTAGATTATCAATCAACATGATAAAAATGAGGCTATGTAGTACTTGAAATGTATTATCATGTATATAAATGCCATAAAATAACTAACTATGAATTAATGCTATACATGCTTTGACTAAGAATGTAAAAAAACATAGTCAACAATATACTATGAATGAAGTGAAATGCAATGCCAACTACGCATCACGTCCGTGTGCTATGTCTACACAACCCGACCACAAATCAAGAAGAAAGTTGGGACTAATATCTCTATGCATTTTATAAAAGTGGGATAGTTGTGTTCCATAGCCATCCTTGGACTACCACGTATGCCCTACCTATAATCGACATATCTCGATATGTCATATCATAGGCCTGACTTTTATATGCATTAACATACCGAGCTGCCGAG
>MKEJ01067063.1:0-17588 GCA_001753735.1 Embelia ribes | reverse complement strand
TCAAAACTGCATCGAAAAATTGGTTAAGTCACAAAATCAGCTGTGAACCCATCTTTGTTCAGTTAGGTTGACAGTAGGTCTGGCTAGCCGGTGGTAAAAATTGACCAACTTATGTTCGGCTAATCAAAGTGCTACATCAAGTTATGATACCCCATAGGTACGATGAATGATGCGAATTCCAAAATGAAGCACTCGAAGATTTGTGATATGCAAAAAACGGAAATAAATCAAATCATAATAGTTACATTTTCAAATTTTCAATGCTACTCAAGAATATAAAGATGATTCCAAATCTAAAGATCAATAACATATTCAAAAAAAAGAATTAATTATCAATACTTCCAAAAACCATATTTTCATCATACTCATCAAACAAAAATTTGATCTGATCAAGCTCCATATCCATAAACTTTGGTGAGATAGAACAATCCTTAAGCGATTCAATTTATATAACTTTTGTGACAATTGTTGAATGATAGTTTCGATTTCATATTCAAAACTCAGTCTTCTAATATTTATACCAATCTTGTAAATGAGTGTTTCACAAACTCCTAAGGTAGAATTGGTTTGAGTAGCACCCGCAAGCCTACTCGTGTACGGTTTGAGTAGCACCCACAAATTTATTTGGTACGGTTGAATAACATCCACAAGCTATGTGGTGATAGGTCTCATTAGCACCCGTGAAAACTAATTGTCTTGTAGCTTCGGTGTATAAATTTAAAAGGAAATCCAATGAGAGTCTTGAAAACTGGCTTCTGGGATCACATCGATCTTGGTCGAATCGATATAAAAATTTTGTGTATTATTTATTCTCTGTTTACTTTTATCCTTTGTAATTTTATATTATTGCATAAGTTTTTGAAATAAAAAATTTGCAAAATATTTTTAAGATAATATTTGATTGGATGGGATATCACTAGAATTCCTGAATATCCCAGCGCCTATGATGATATTTAACATTTGCGTGCTGAAATAAGGTAGCTGAATAAAATGGTACTTATTGAAGATTAAGTACTGTTTATGTTATTGATTAGCTCTCTAAGCTAAAAAGCAATCTTTTTAGTTTAATATATATTTTGCTTTGTGTTATTAAATAATAATGTTTGGCTTGCGCTAGTTTAAGCTAGGGGGTCATTGGTAAACTGGGATGAAAATGAGCAGAACACTAAATTAGCTTTTTAATTTCAAGGTTGAACTACAAGTGAATGAATTTTTTCTTAATTTTCTGTTGGTTTAATGGGACTACTGATGTGAAATATATATATATATATATATATATATAGAAATCGAATCTCAGACAGGCTTCTTAATTGGGCCTAAACATGTTTAGGCAGAACATCAAATATCGATAGTTTTATCTGAGCCCAAAATCTTGTTTCATTTAATTGATGTAATTATTTTTATCTCGAGAGATGGTTATCGAAAATTACAAACTCGGCCCAAATTTAAGTATATCCTTGCGCCAAAAATCTTACAAAATTCCCCACCTAGGCAGAACATCAAACAGAAAAAAGTATAATCTCACTTTGAAACTAAAGAATAATAATAATAATTTAAAAATATATATATACATTTATGTAAGTATATATATTTCTGTTGATTACCAAAAAACAAAGTGTTGTTGGCAAGCCAAGGACTGGGCTGAAGTTGTTATTATCACGAATTAAGCCGATAAGAAGTTGTTTTTAATTTTTTTAGCACGAAAGAGCGACCATATAATGTTTTCCAGACTATTAGAACTACTCGAATTGGCCTCGAAAAAGAAAAGGCACTCTGAGACAGAGACCTAATCTACGTAAAGTGAGATTAAAGCCCAAATGTTCCACCGTAAAATTGTTTACATGTATTTTAATTTCCACCAACTTAGAATTTAAAAGTAGAAAATTAGACTGCTGGTTGCTTTTGTGACGAGGATTGGTCTATTGAAAGCTCAGCATCCTCAACTTCACATGGCTTTTGCTTGTCACACCATACCAAGTTGCAAGATTTTAAAATCAATTATTTATTGATTTTAAAATATAATAATTACTTTATGTTTGGTAAACGAAAAAATCGGTTATTTATGGATGGAGGCTGGTGATGATGATGAAACCACAATTTATCCTCAATTTAGATGAAAATATATATATATAATAAACGGGTAATCACATACAGATAATGAAGCTTATTTGGTAATATCTGGTAAGTTGCCAAAAGGGTTAACTTTTGTGATTTTTACTTAAATGTAAAAATATGTGTTTGGTGTAACAAAAATAGTATACTTACGAAGTAATGATATACATACAAATTGGATGAACCTAATTTTGTGTTTTTTACAATCAACCATATTATTCTATTTTTATAAGGAGAGAGAAAGAGTATAGTGATGTGGATAATTAAAAAACTACAAAAAGTATGAATTTTCGGTATAACTAGTTTGTATATTTGTCATTATTCATACTTATTTATGCTTTCGATGCATAAAAAATATATTTATGTAAAAATAAAATTTTTGATATTTTTCTAAAACAAAGTATACTTATCTCATAATTTATATTACTATTAGCTACGTTTTACTGCCCCTAATAAAAAAAAAATATTGCTATCATACTTATAGATATAACTTAAAAATATACTTGCCCATCTCTTAAAAAAAAATATACTTTTATTGCAACCTAACTAATCCATTATACCAAACCCAAATTCTGCGTCCAATAGAAATACCAAACTTCCAATTGGTAATGCAAAAGTACATTTTCAATAAATCCCGAAGTATTTTAATCATAAATTGATTAAAATCCTTTTAACTGGCGACGGTAGTGAGAAGTACGGATTTTAAAATAAATTGAGTTGAACCGAATATTAGCCAGACATATTCAAATTCAAATGGATTCGAATTTGTGCTATTCAAATCAAGCTCGATTCGAGTTTAAGCCTAAATCTGAACTCCCACTTGACTCGATTGAAAAGAAGAAGACTAAAACTCGATTTGAACTCACTTGAAAATTCAATTGTCTTTGCATGGATGAATAAATTTACTAATTTACATATATTTTTATTTTTATACAAATAAAAATATAATATTTTATATGCATTTATTTTATTCGAGCGATTGGTAAGCTCAAACAAATAAAATATCTTAATACTCAAATTCAACTCGAACTTGAATTAGGATAAAAATTTAATTGAGCTCGATTCGTTTAAAATTAAATCGGAAAATATTTAAATAGAGCCAGAGCTACTTGTTAAAGGTTCTACTCATGGCCACCCGTGTGACAAGTGACAGCTAGTTGAAATTTGTAGATGTTTGTTTGAGAAACAAAAAACTGGACATGACTTCAAAAAAATTGAATAATATTTCATTAGAAAACTATATGACTTGGGCTAATACATACTGGGTTAATATCTGGTATGGAAAAGGGATATCTAATATCATTAAAACAGATATTATGGTGAGATACAATTTTAAATTATAAAAATAAAATTTAATATAAATATTTTAAAAAAATAATAATTTTTTTTTATTATTAAATTTTGTTTATATGGGCATAAAACGTTGCCTCAATTTCACCATACTTTTTCAAGTGTCAAGGTCTCTCAACCTACTCAGAAACGTGTGGCTGAAAAAAGAGAGAGGCTATCAATAAAGCACACGCATAATAATTTTAAGACGATGGTTTTGTGTAAATGGAATATTCTTTCTTTTGTTATCTCACTATTTTCTCCATTCTCACAATTTAATGTTTTTTCTTTATGTAATTCTTTTTCTTTGTCAAATATGTTTCTATCTTTCGATATTTTCAGAATAATATACTGAACAAAATTATATCCAACTCATGTAACATCCCTTTGTTGCTTCAAAAAAACCTAATGTAAAAAAAATGAAAATTTCGTTTCTTTTTTACTTTGTCACCTAATAATACTCAACAAACTAATATTTATCCCATATATTTTCTGTCTAAATATTTTTAATCCCATAACCAGACATATTAGTCACCTGTTTTTTTTAAAAAGAAATTAAACACCTGTTTACGACATAACTAGCGGAACCAGCATAAATTGGTAGGAGTAGCTAGAATTACTTAAAAAATATTTTATATTAAAAAATTAACTTTAAAATTTTTTAAAAAAATTACACTAAAAATTTTGATACTAAAAAGTTATAAAAATAACTGTAATTTTTTCTAGCAAACCAATAAATCGGTCAATCATCCATTAAAATATCTTGTCCCCGCAATACAGTGTGTGGTATCTAAATGACAAGTATGCATATCAATTGACGCTAATGTATTTTCTGGAATTTTGTTTCTTAATTTGTTTCCATTTATTAATTAAATTGGAAGATATATTTTAGTTTGTTTGGTTTCATCCTTTCAAGTAAAAAGCCTAATATTTTTTAGACAATAAAAACTAGATACATACGGCTAAATTTTATTTTTATTTTATACCAAAACAATAAAAAAAACTTATTAAAAATACGCAACTGAATACAATCAAGCCTTAAAAAAAAAATCTTGAACCTGTAACTAAAAAAACCTCTTCTTTTAATATTTGTCTCTTAATTTGTTTTCTGTTTATTAACTAAATAAATTGAAAACTATATGTATCTGTACTTTCTGGATTTTTGTCTCTTAATTTATTTTCTATTTATTAATAAACTAAATAAATTGACAACTATCTATACCTGTATTTTTTTGGATTTTTGTTTGATAAATTATTTTCCCTTTATAATTGCATAGGAAAAGCATTTCCACTCATTGATGACAGATCACTATATCATGTGATTACCAGTGCTGTTCCCAAGGCTATTCCTTTTTCTTTCTTCTTCTCTTCTCTTCTCATTATCAGCCAACTAAATCATTCTGTTTCTCCTTTTCTGAAATCAAATCCATTTTTGCTACTCTGAAGTAGAAAATTCAAAGGTTCCTTTTTGCTTCTAATTTCATCCATGGCTAGTGAGAGTACTACTGCTGCACCTGATCTTTCTCCTGTTGCAGAGGTAAATTCTTCTTCCTTTTTTTTTTTATTTATATATATTGACACCACAAATCTATTTGAACATGGAGAATTTATGCCTACAATTCTAATAGCACATTTCCATAGTAAATACGAAAGATCTATTCACAATGTAGGAAATATCCATTAAGTCAACCACTTCTAATAGAAACATGGTGATAGGAACTCTCAACCACCTGAATACTAATATCTAGAAGTCAATCAACTTTCTAAGGTAGTACAACATAAGCTCAAGAGTTTTTATAAGTGTATCAACGTACATGAAATTTGAAATGAAGGACCACAAATTAATAAATGTCATGATCACTATTAGGATGTTCGTGTTTTATTGTAGAATTTAATACATTCTTTTCCAAAACAAAACTTGATTCCCATAATCCCATTGCCTTGGTTATTATTGTAACATAACAGCATGTAGGACTTAGTCTCTAAACGAAATAAAAAAATTTCTTCGAAAGAAATGAAAAAAAATCTCTCTTATCTACTTTATTCTACGAGACAGATATATGCAATCAATTGAACTTCCTCTTATCAAAATCTTGATCCATCCACTTTGGTGCGTACAGGTAAATAGCAGGAACCACATAAACCAATCTTACATCCATACACATGCAAAAGTATATATGTGTATATGCAAGCAAATATCCTCTGGCAAGTATTTTCTCGAACAAGTTCTGTGCATTCTCATATCAATAAGCACACTTTTCTTACAACAGAGGTGCATATACCCGTGTCTTGGTCCCCAAATTTAGTATATGCACAAAGATATACACATAATATCTCGGCAAGTGCTGGGTCCCGCCGCTTTGGCGCACATGAGATAAGTTAGCACTAGAAAGTTTGCCCAGTTACATATACTCTCATTCACAAGTTCTTTTCTTGTATGCTTCAATATTCCATAAAAG
The DNA here is from genome assembly GCA_001753735.1 of Embelia ribes. NCBI lineage: Eukaryota > Viridiplantae > Streptophyta > Magnoliopsida > Ericales > Primulaceae > Embelia > Embelia ribes. The sequence continues at coordinate 11,688 of MKEJ01067063.1, read as the reverse complement.
ATTATATTTATTATTTATAGAAATTTTTAAGGTTGTTCAGCTACTAATGGCTTGTTTCATGGCAGCTTTTTAAGCACAAGTGCTTTTAAGCTCAGGTTTCTTTGCTATTTGTTAGAATAAGCTAGAAGCTTTGAGCTGGATTCATCTAGCTTTTTTCTTAGACATTTAGAAGCTAACTTTTTTGCTTTAAAGATGCAAACAAACTAACCCATGAAAAGATAGATATCATAAAGGCATCCAAATTTTCTCTCAAGCATTTCATCAAACAAGTTCCGTGTTTTCTCTCAAGCATTTCATCAAACAAGTTCCGTGCACCCAAAAAAATCAATAAAATAGAAACAAATGCTAAATCATATGAAAAGGGAAACCTAGAGACCTCACAAAAGCTAAATCATGTGATAAAAGTCAGTTAAATAGAAACAAGTTCTATGCACCAAAAAAGTTCACAAAAGCTAAATCATATGATAAAGCCATCCAAGTTTTTCTCAAGCATTTCATCAAACAAGTTCCGTGCACCTAAAAAAGTCAATTAAATAGAAACATACAAATCGTCTGAAAAGGGAAGCAAGCAAAAAAGAGAGCTTCACCCAATTCAAACTATGAAATAAAAGAATGATGAGGCAGATATATAAACATGCACACATATATGCATAAATACATACATACATGTATATATAGAGAGAGAAAAAGAGAGAGAAAACCTCAGTTAATAAGGTGAATTTGAAAGTAGTTTGATAATGGTTCAAATTAAGGGTTTAATTTTTTAGAGTTTCTGGAGAGAGAGAGAGAGAGAGAGAGAGAGAGAGGGAGAAAGCAGCCATGTTTATATAAAAATTGGCGGCTAAGTACCGTACACGGTGGTTCTGTATTAGATTTAAATTACACTTACACCCCTGGAAGTAGCTAACAGTTACAATTACACCCTCGCGTGTTATCTAAATTAAATGTTAAATTGAGGGTGTACGCAAGTCGGAGTATTTATCAAGTAACTCGAGCTCGACTCGAATATTAATTGACTCGATCTCGACTTGAGTACTAAGCAAGTTAAGTTCGAGTATAATTTTATAATTGACATAAGTTCAAGTCGAATTCGAGTAGTGAGATACTCGACTCGGGTAAGCTCTCGAGTAGCTCGAATACAATATATATATATAATAAATATATTTATATCCACATATGAATAAATATATATGAATAAATATATTTATTTATCAAAATTAGGAAAGATAACTTCGAGTTGAGTTCGAATCGAGTTTGAGTTTTGACATTTTCGATTCGAGTTTTGACTTAGACTTTAACTCGAGTCCAGTTCGAGATCAAGCAATGTTAATTCTAACCAAGTCTAGTTTGAGAATGTCTGATACTCAACTCAATTCGGCTCGTTGTTGCTCTTATTTCAAACTCAACTAAAACAAGAAAAATAAATAATTGTGTGAACACGACTCCAGTTTTTAGTGAGCAATTCAAGCTCGACTAAATTATTACCAGATTCGAGATTGATTTAAGTATCGATAGAGCCTGTTCGTGTTAGAAAAGTTCTTTAATAAAAATGTCTCGTATTCAATGAAACATAATTTGAGTTTAATAGCTTGTTTGAAATTATAAGAGCGTGATATTATTAAGTATATAAGATAATTTGATGTTTTCTTTTCCTATTGAAAATTTTACTACAAAACAAACTTAGATTTGTATTAAGAAAAATGCTAATAAAATTTCATCTTTCTCGTAGCTCTCTCATATGTGTTTGCTAAGTATTATGCAAAAATATACATACATCTACTTTGCATACTTTTAAAAATCTTAAACTTGACGATTTATCATCGTTGTCTGCGAATTTGATCATGAAGTTAGCTTAACTAAAATATTCATGTGCAAAAAAATTACTACTTAGGACAACGACAACTCACTCCCAAAATTTTTAGGCATGTTTAATTCGTACTTTAAATATTTTAGTTGCTTGTTGTGATTTAATATTTAAATATACAATATATTTTGTATAAGTAAAAATACTAATACGTATACATGTTGTTAGGAACTAATTATTATATATTGCAGTGTGGGATCCAATAGTTCAAGTATGCTGTTATATTTAACTCGACTTTGAGCCTTTTGAGTTCCATGACAATTATATATATATATATATATATATTTATGAAATAGAAAAACTAGTGAGAGAAATTTATGTTCCTACTTTTTCATTTGAAAAATTAGATGGGAGATAAATCCACATTGACACGAGGACTCTTACTATTTTCATTGAAACAATGGGGGCAAACTAGAAGTTTAGATGAACTATGAGGACTTATTTCATAATTTATCGTAGTTATAAACCCTAGTCTTCTTCTCCAATTCATCACTCTCTTCGTTTCCAGGTTTGCTCTCTCTCTCTCTCTCTCTCTCTCTCTCTCTCCGGTGGGACGTGATGTGTATACGCTGTATGTAATTGTGTTGTGCTATTGTCTACTGATTCGATTTGTTCTTATTTCACAATTTCGGTTTTAGCTGAACATACAGATCTGTTATTTTTTTACAATTTGGTTTGGCTAGGAATCTCATGTAATTACACCAATGCTCTCAAATTAGAGCTAGTTTATTAGAAATAACTACTAATATTATTCAAGCTAGGATTTTAAACACTACTAATATTATTTTCAGGAAAGTCTTAACATGGAACATTTATGGTTATGTAAATAACAAGCCATCTCCCATTTCTAAAACTATCTTATTTTATTATATGTAACCATCTTTGTATTACGATTCTTTTTAAATGTATCTTACTAATTTGAAGTTTAGTGATATATCATTTATTTGACTATTTAATATCGTCACTTCCCGTTTCTCCTAAGGTTACAGTTCCCTTTTTCGTTTTTGGGTTATGCCTCCGCTTCCTTTTTTTCCTATGGCAACTATGCCTAGTTTTGTTGATATGTTGATATGCATATTGGTGGCGAGATTTTAGGTCCTCTAATTCATTAAATCAGTAATGTAACGAAAGGAATATTTGCGTGCGTTTGTATACACTCGAATGATAATGTGTGTAACTATGTTCCGATACGTGCACTCGCAATAGCTGCTTGTTTTTCTTGGATATACTGATTATATTAATCCAGATAAGCTATTAGGTCCTCTAATTTCACAATGCACAGTTTGAGGAACAGGAGCAAACATTTGCCTGTGTATTATTTATTGGAATATGCTCTTTCCCCTTTTTTTTGGGGATAAGTAATTAGAATAAGTATTTTTTTTAAAAGATATACCCAATTGAGTTATTTCCGAGTTTGTTATATATTGTGGGTATATTGATAGGTTCTCCTTTCTGTTTTCTGATAGATTGGCATGAATGTTGGTATACTTGTTTTGTTGATACACTGAATTGCATCATCCATACTGAATTTTTAGGTACTTTAAGTTATTAATGTACGATTTGAGAAACAGGAGTATACATGTGCGTGTGTATATTCATGCGCTCGTGTGTAATTTTTTATAAGTAGGCTTGTATGTATACTATGTATATGCGTGCTTTAAGATAGAGTGTATTGCACTATTATTCCCTGCTAGGTTTAGGTACTCTATTTTGTTAATGATCAATTTGAGAAATGAGAGTATACATGTGTGTGCGCATGTGCGTATTTCTTTCTTTTTATTTCATTCAAAGTAGGCATGTAGATATTATGTTTGTTTTTAGATATACTGAATTGTGTTGTCCCTTCTGAGTTCTTAGGTACTCTGATTTCTGCACAATCTGAGAGACACGAGTATATATGTGCATGTGTATGTATATGTAGGTGTGCTTATACTCTCTGAATTAGGTACTAGTTTTTTCAATATGATGATTTTAGCTATTGATCCTGAGATTTTAGGGCCTCTACTTTGTTCATGCAAAATTTGAGAAAAAGGAGTATACATGTGCGTGCTTATGTGCATATTTTCTTATTTCGTTTCTCTATATGTAAATATATTAATGCACTCGAGGTAACTGCTAGTGTTTTAGATACGAGGATTTGTCTTATTCGTGCTTGTATTTTTTATTCTCAAATTTCTTTAGGCCAATTTGACAGGCAGAAATATTCCCCCCAAAAGTGGGAATGTAACAAGGCAAAAGGATCATATTCTACTAAACTTGGAAAAAGCTTGCTGTAAAATTGTAATAAGATCTACAATTATGTGATTCTCCCCAAAAGTATACTAAACTGCCTAACTACGGCGGATAATCTTGTCATGTCATACCTGATAAAAAGAGATGACCTGTGAAACCACTGTTAACTGATGATTGTACAACTCGTTGCCCTTGAAATCTTTAAAATTGCACTCTTTCAAAATGCACCAAAAATTGCAAATGAGTCCAGTAGCCAGGCCTTACCTGGACAGCCAGTATATGGGGCTTATGTATGGCATAGCTATCTCGATATAAAGTATCGCCGCTTTGTGCTTTAGTTTTCCTTTTTAGGGCTTCAAACATGCTGCTACATATAAGCAATGGTCTATTTACTTTGTTTTGAAACTATATTGTCACCAAAACTGTGTGAGCTAAACTCAAATTTAAATCTAGTTTGAGTTAATCAGGTCACAAGTTTGAGCTAAAGTAGTTTGGTCCATCATAAGACTCTTAAGAGGGGTTGTACCATGTAAGCATGTTTTCATGATTTCTTGTCGAGTTGAAAAAGCTAAGTAGCTTTAAGATTTGTTCATTGGAGGTCCAGTTTACTTGATAAATCTAGCTCTATTAAGCTTTTGATTGTTTGACTAGATTGTAAATCAAGTAGCTTGCTTAATATTACCGCCCTTCTCCGTTTTGCTCTTGGACATATTCAATCTCGCTATCGGTATAATCCCCTCATTTTTCTCCCATTGTTTTTATGGATCATAGTATCTTAATCCTACTACAGGACAAGTCTATATTGGCTCTTTTTTGATGTGGTCCTTTTTTCTGGAGCAGATACTTTTCTTCTTTTTCTTTGCTGTACAAGTACATTTGAGTATCTAGAGTGACTGTTTTTCTTTACAACTAGCTCATTGGTTAGGGATAGATGATATACACCTGTTAGTTTATCATTCGTTGCGCTAATTGTGTTTCTTCCTCTTTTCTTGAGGGTCTGAACTCATTGTGGTAAATTGATGCCTTGACACTTTGATGTAGCTCGTTTTTCAGTTGTATTAGTAAGAGTAGTTGTATGTTCTTTTGATCTTTTTAGTTGCTTTCCTGATTGATGTACTGATTTTGAATTTTTCCATTCATTTTCTTTGGATGAGCTTGAAAGAATGTGGTTTTGATGTTTTGGAATTAAGGGCTGGAGTTTATGCCAATAAGAAACATCTAAATTTTATCCTAACATCACATTTATACTCGAAAGTTGTTAGTTGATTTACTTGACTTGTATACTCACATAAATGTTATATCTGGAGCAGCTATGCTAGCTCGATCAATGTTTATCTAGATAGAGTTCCTCAAGCGTATGCATTCCATTTCTTGTAATGCATGATGTCCCCCTTCATAATGTGTTTTCTAACATTTTTTTTTTAATAATCTGTGTTTTCTTACAATTATTATTAGAGAAAAATATAAGTGATTATAGGGTAGGGTTCTTCTGTGAAAAGGATCATAAAAATGTGTTCCCATCTCATGTACTGGAAAAGACAAAGACCAAAGTCGTCAGCTGCGCACTTAGTACAAAACCCGAGTAAATACATTTGAAATGTGTTTCCTAGTTTATTTGTTGATAAAATCCATTTGTATGATGCAAGGATCAAAGCACTGTGTTTCTCTGTTTTAGTTCTTTTTCACTAGTTATTTGAACTTCTTGCTCTGTGTACTCACTAAATTTTGGTATCTGAAGCAGAATTCAGTAATGATGCAGATGATACCAAGAGAAGGTGACAGTGCTCTGTCCGTAACAGGACCAAGACCAATGGAATGGTCCACAGTTCCTCATGGTGGACCCCCAGGACCCAGGGCAAATGGAAAGCATAGGACCTCAAGTTTGGAATCACCTATCATGCTGCTGACAGGTCATCAGAGTGCTATATACACAATGAAGTTTAATCCTTCTGGAACTGTCATAGCATCCGGTTCCCATGACAGGGAAATATTCCTCTGGAACGTGCATGGTGAGTGCAAAAACTTCATGGTTCTCAAAGGGCACAAAAACGCCATTTTGGATCTTCAGTGGACCACAGATGGCTCACAAATAATATCTGCGAGCCCTGATAAAACTCTCAGAGCATGGGATGTTGAGACTGGAAAACAAGTGAAGAAAATGGCTGAGCACTCATCTTTTGTGAACTCATGTTGTCCCACTCGAAGAGGCCCTCCACTTGTTGTTAGTGGGTCTGATGATGGAACTGCCAAGCTCTGGGATATGCGCCAACGTGGCGCTATCCAGACATTCCCTGATAAGTACCAAATCACTGCTGTTAGTTTCTCCGATGCATCGGATAAGATTTACACTGGTGGCATAGATAACGATGTGAAGGTTTGGGATCTGAGGAGAAACGAGGTGACGATGACACTTCAAGGGCACCAAGACATGATTACAGGTATGCAGTTGAGCCCTGATGGTTCCTACCTATTGACAAATGGCATGGATTGTAAGCTTTGCATATGGGATATGAGGCCTTATGCTCCTCAGAACAGATGCGTAAAGATATTAGAAGGGAACCAACATAACTTTGAAAAGAATTTGTTGAAATGTGGGTGGTCGCCCGATGGTAGCAAGGTTACAGCTGGCAGTTCCGATCGGATGGTTTACATATGGGACACCACTTCCCGTCGGATCTTGTACAAGCTCCCTGGTCACACCGGATCGGTGAATGAGTGTGTTTTCCACCCCAGCGAGCCGATTATTGGGTCTTGTAGTAGTGACAAACAAATATATCTTGGTGAAATTTAGTCCTAAGATACTCTACCTCTTCAGTGCCCCCGTTATTGTGCTCCACGGGCACGAGGGCATGATGAGAGGGTGAAATTGTAGGGTTAAGAGGACCATGATAAAAAAAAAATTGTATTAGCTGGTTCGTTGGCGTGTAAGAGGCGTTTGCACAATTTTTTTTTTAGTTTTTTTATGTTTTTGGTGAACTATTTTTCTCCTCAGAACAGTGGTTTATCGAACTATGCTTGAAGGCGGGGTGTGTGTTTTATAGTAATTGCTCTTAGGATTGTTCTGCATTCATAAAATAGTAATTGCAGAATCAAAGTACTTTCTAAATTTTGGTTCATTTATCCAATCCTAGATTCTTGGGCTTAAGATTACTTTTTGAGGTTTGTTGTAGGGGTGCTCATGAGGCGAGTATCAGGACTACTCAAGCTAGACTTGATTCGAATCGGCATTACGCGAGCTTGAGCTTGACTCGAGTTTAAGTCTAAGTCTGGCTCGGAAGCGGTAATATTTGGCCACAAACTTCAGGGTATACGGATAAACTAGTTGAGGCAGGGTGTTCCTTGGTCCTAACAGGGGTGAACGCGACTTGAGTATATATCGAGTAACTCGAGTTTAATTCGAGTATTACTTGGCTCGAGCTGGACTCGAGTACTAAACGAGTTGAGTTCTAGTATGTTTTTATACTTGACTTGAATTCAAGTATTAATATATTTGAATGGTTTGGGCTCGTGGGTAGCTCAATTAAAATATTTTTTAATGAATCTATATTTATATTAATATATATATGCATAAATATATTTGTTATTGATTATAAAGAAAAAGTTGCACGTAAAGGTCGAGTTATCGCATTTCCATCTAATTCGAGTTCAACCCCATAATTAAATATAAACACGAGTCAAGTTTAAATTTGGCTATTAAAAAGCTTGTCGCCACTCCTAGAATAGGTAGGACAATTTACGTCTGATCCGCATTTTACTGGCTCTCTTGATGCTATGCGGTCTCCTCCAAGGGTAGCTTTGCTTCCCTGTCTCGGCCTAGTATCAGTTTTGATACACTTGTGCATCTTCTGCGTCGTTACATCTCAAATTTGAACCTTGAACTCAACTATTGATGGCTAATGAGCCGAGTCAAGTCTAACGGGTTCGCTAACTAAGTTGAGCTTGAATGATTTATACTCAATATATTTAGTCAAACAAGCCGAATTCAAGCCCAAACTTTTCAAATACAAAAGTGAGCACGACCTGAGTAAGTCTTCTAGGACTCGTCACGAACTCGAACCAAGCCTAAATGAGCATACTAAACAAAAGAGTCAATTACGAATAACCTACAAATTGATTAATCTTGATTCATTTGCATCCCTAGCTCATCGGCCTTGTATGGTCGAATAATGAAGTATATTTCTGGTGTTTTTTTACTTAAAAGTAAAAAAATGATATTTGTTTGCACCAATAAAAGTATATATTTTTTTAATTAAAAGTACGAAAGTATACTTTTGTAAAAATATAAAATTATATATTTTTTTAGAAAAATATAATTTTCACCAATTTTATACTACTACCAATAAAAAAATAATTTTTTTGTATTTTATGTCAAAAACACATATAATTCTTATAAATAAATAATATTTAAAAGTATATTTTTCCATATCCAATAATTTTTTTTTAAATTGCAACCAAACGGGGCCACAGTACAAGTGTACCAATTTGCAGAACAATCTTTACTCCAACTTTGTCCTTAAGTGTAGCAATAAAATAGATTTTAAAAAAAATGTGTCAATTTTTTTCGTTTTAATTGGGCTTTCTTCTGTAAAACTAAAAGCCCAATAACGTTACAAAGTCCATCAGAAAGCCCCAAATAATGCAAAACCGACCCGACCCGACTTTTGCGCTTAAAATTTCGGCAGCTCCGGGTCGGGTTCAGCCATATTCACAGACTAATCTCTTTCTCCCTCTCTCTCTCTCTCTCTCTCTCCCTCTCCGTCTCTCTGTAGGCGTCGAGAATGGAAGCTGATTCTTCTTCCGGAGATTCAGAAGCTGTAATACAAACCCTAACGAGGAGAGGGTGGTGCTTTGGAGACTCCGCTCAAGTACAAGCCCTAGTATCGCTCCAGTTCGTTCTCCAAGGAGACTCCTGCACCGTTGATTTAATCGAATCGGAGCTCACCAACATGGATTTGAGATCCATCGGTGGGAAATCGCTGCCGGATATCTCTCTCCTACGCAACTCGACTCATCTCGCTGCTCCTAAAGTCCTCCAGGCAATCTCTCTCTCTCTCTCTCTCTCGTTTATCAGTATCCGTAGAATTAGAGAATTCATAGCAGTCTTTCTATGTAAAAGATTTCTCCAATGAGAAATCAAACATGAAAAATGATACACATCAGTGCTGTAGATTTCTCAATTGGAAAATCCAGTACTCACAATTTCTACATTAAAAAAGTATATATATATTTTTTTACAAAATCTATAAAACTCTAGTAAAGATTTGGGAAAGCATTTTTGCATTTTATCATATGATTATAGTTATTCTGACATTGGTTTACACATTTTATAGAAAGGCTGGTGTGCGAAATTTCCTAAATATGGGTTTCTAGAAAGAGAGATGTATAAAATAAATGAGAAAGGTTGGTGGAAATGCTCTTACGCATATTTACAGTGCCTAAAAATATTGCAAAGTTCATTGACTATGTCGGGGCGGAGTTTTCCTATGCTACCGGGCAGGGGCGGACCCAGGATTAGGATATGGACTGCCGAATGTCGTATAAATTATTTTAAGGCAGCTAAAGGTCATAAATTTTTTTATGGGATTAAAGCTAATAAAAAAATTATACTTGGGAAGCTCATAGGTCCGATACGCATATGTTTATGGGACAACAACATATACGCATGCATTGTTTATCTAAGTCATACCTTTATAAAAGTACTTTACAACTTTGGTAGAGCGAAATTAAATTCTTATTACTATCGTAGGGGCTTTTCCACCTGTGATTCGGTACCCGAATATCTACTCTCATTCCCTAAATTTTAATACTTATACCTCAAACTCTAAAATAGAGATTGTAATATAGGTAATGGTCATATCAGGTTTGCTTAATTAAAAATAGTATTGGGATGAAGAATAGTCCTTTAGTTCAAGGGCATCACGGTAGCAAATTTCCTATTTATAGGGGATCTAGTAGTATTAGATACACTCGTGTAAGTGTACCTAGTATTTAACCCCTAAAATTCAGAGAATGTTCACCGGAGTTACAAATGCAATTGGGATGAATAATAGTCTCCTAGTTCAAGGGGAGCACGTTAGTACACCCTTTATTTTTTTGGGATTGAATAGTGTTTGAATATACTTGTGGGAAAGTTCCCTTGGGTTTAATCTCTAAAACGTAGGACAGGTACCCATTTAGGAGCACTAGTGGGAGTTCTCCAATCTGCTTGCTATCTGTGATTGGCACAATATTTAATGGCAGAAGAATGACAATTAGGGATTTAATACGACTTCTAATTTTTAAGTATGGTTAAGATTTTGTGATGAAGAAATAGTGTAGAGAAGTAATCGATAATTTAGTGCATGGTGAATATTAAAACTCATAATATGCATTTTTTTTGAAAGTATACAATATGCATTTAGATGCATTACATTTAGAGGATGCAATAATTTTAATTATATTAGTTTCAGATTATGTCACAATACTCCTTAAGATGTATTATTTCTCATAAAGTATATACTATTTCTGAATGTTCCATAAGGAAGAATTGTAAACATGTATTAACAAAGGACATCCAACAAAGCATGTATGTTTCTTAAGTTTTGATCTGCATATGTGTATGTGCAGGTGTTATACTTACTAACATAAGTAGCGTAGTAGTCTGAATAATACTTGAAAAATCGTCCACACTTTTTTTGAGGAGAAACAGAGAAGTTAGAGGAAAAGTGTGAAGAAAGCAAGTAACGAATGTTGTGTAGAAACTTAGGAACATGTCCATATTCATAGGAACTAATATAAACAAGGTTCAAGGATGGAATAAAAAAAAAGAATAAAAATTTAGAGTTTCAATCGAAGCATCAAACTTTTCTAGTGCTTCCCTCGAAATGACAAATTTTTTCATTGAACCAAACAGTTTTGGGTTTTCACCCATAATGGAGTATGAGTAATGATATTCATACGAACTCATTGTACAAACTTGGATTATGTGGTTTAGAATTGACCACATCACCGCATATTCTCTCTCTTCCTTAAAAGCAGAATGATGTGGTTAATTATGAACCACACAATCCAAGTTTGTAATGAGTTGGTACAATGAGTTAGTATGAATATCATTACTCATAGAGTATAACTGTTGATTATTCTGGTATGACTATTGCATGCTCATTTGGTAGTTGTTTCTTGTGTTGATTACTGACCTTCTCAGTATATGTCCCCACATATTCTAGCCGATTAGAAAGTTCATTGGTATTTGGTTTTTAACCACAAGATTTACTTTGAGAAATTATCTTTTAAAATGAAAATTAAAAAATTTACCTTGAGGGATTAGTTTTTTTCTTTATTCTTCTCTCTTTTTTCATTAGTGCCATTACATTAGATTAACTCTCGACATCTCCCTATTCAGGTAGCCTCAGTGAGAGACATATCCCGGAGCAGCATAGATGATAATTTAGGAAATTCTCATAAACGTCTACTAAGATTGAATCTTACAGACGGGCACTCGGAGATAACTGCGATAGAATATTCTCATGTACCATCAATTGCTAGTGATATCGTACCAGGCACAAAGGTACTATGATCATTTTTTGTGTACTCAAAGGTAGGGCATTTCCCAT
>MKEJ01067058.1:0-15247 GCA_001753735.1 Embelia ribes | reverse complement strand
ACTATGTACTAGTCCCGGCTAGACTGGCATCATCCCTATGACTGTGCTTGTGGGCAGACTTTGCACTAGCAGGCTAGTCCCCTGGACGCTAGACGCTGCACTGCCGGCATCCTGTGACACACACGTTGGAGTGTGGAGACATGGTGAGTGGCTAGGATACCACTGTAACTTGCCTAAGGAGAAATAACCCTAAAAGCTAGCTATTGGAGGGAGGAACCCTAGGGATATAAACAACTGACCAATAGTTTACATTATGGATGTGGGATCATTACAGTTTCCTTCTCTCTTAAATATTCTGTATGTCACATCTTTGTTTATTTCTTATGAATTGTTTCTTATTTTATTTTTTCTGGTTCAGTCAGGACTTTAGGCACGAGGTGAACTTGCTAGTGAAGCTTCGCCACCCTAATATAGTTCAGTTTCTTGGAGCTGTAACTGAAAGAAAGCCCTTGATGCTGATTACCGAGTATTTACGAGGGGTAATGGATGCATAGTATTGTTCTTTATTTAATATCTAAATCTTTTTTCTTCTCTATCGTAAAATGAATTTACTTATCTAAAGAACTTTGTGTTTCAATATCTATTTCAGGGTGACCTTCATCAATATCTTAAGGAAAAAGGTGCTCTTAGTCCGTCAACTGCTCTTACATTTGCATTGGACATTGCCAGGTACTTCAACTTTGCAAATCTGTATCAGCTGGGTAAATTGAAAAATAGCCTTATCCTTTTTGGTCCTTCGCAATATTTTGCTGAATCAAACGGGCAACCACCGTATATATAATCATCCTCGATGATATGATGGCATGATTAAGATTTATCTAAAGAACGAAAACAGGATGAATTGATAAGAGTGTACTCTATGTTTTCTATTTAGATAGAGAAAAGAAATAAGTCATCGAACCTTATATTTCCATTCCCAAAAAAGCAAAATCCTCCGAAATTTGCCGCATGATCCGTCTCCCAGAAAGAAAAGAAAAGGAGAGAGAAAGTAAGAGGGATGATCAGTGAGCCGTTAATTGTAAACGTGCCTGGACATCTTTATATATGGTGAAGCCTTGTTTCTTATGTGAATGAGATCCTTTTGTTTTCCTCATTTGCAGTGCGTTAATCATTGCTTTTTTAGGAAAATCAATATAAGCAGAGTTATATCAATCCAGAAATCTTTTTTTTTTTTTTTTTTTTTTTTTTTTTTTTTTTTTTTTTTTTTTTGGGTGTAGTTTTCCGAATTGATCATTGGCGATTTTTATAGCAGCATTAAATCCAAATGTCATGCTAAACTTGGTTTCATTCTTCTTATTTATGCAGAGGCATGGCTTATCTTCACAATGAACCAAATGTCATAATTCATAGAGACCTGAAGCCAAGGTGAGTTTTCCTCTTTCGCAACTGATTGCATATATAAGCTCATTAGTGCTGTGATTTCTTTTCTGCCTTGAGTAGTGTTTTTCATTTTGTGTTGGTTGAATGTGGTGAATTTTTTAGGAATGTTCTTCTTGTCAACTCCAGTGCAGACCATTTAAAAGTTGGGGACTTTGGACTTAGCAAGCTCATCAAAGTTCAAAATTCTCATGATGTTTACAAAATGACCGGAGAAACGGGGAGCTGTAGGTGTTGCTTAAACAGATATTCGGGTTTGGATATTCCTATTTTATACTGTGTAGCTAATTAATTTTTTTTTTCCATTCAATGAAATAAAAGATCGATACATGGCTCCTGAAGTTTTCAAGCATCGGAAATATGATAAGAAGGTCGATGTATTCTCTTTTGCTATGATACTGTACGAGGTAACCTGTACTCCTGTAAGATTTTAAGAAGCTAAGATCTGCAAAAAATAAAATAAAACACACTAATTCTGTAAGATTTTCATTGACGTTGCAGATGCTCGAGGGTGATCCTCCGATGTCTCACTATGAGCCTTATGAAGCTGCCAAATATGTTGCAGAAGGACACAGGCCCATGTTTAAAGCTAAAGGTTTTATTCCAGAATTAAAAGAGTAGGTCCATTTTCTTTTTTTATTTCAGATTTGATCTCATTGCATGGTATCTTATACATGAGGCACACTTTTAGATCTGTTACTATTTTCTATTTGTCATGTTTGTTCATTAGTTCAGAAGTACTAACTAGACTTTATGAACAAGAAAACTAAAGTATTTCTTTTCGAAAAACGGAAAGAATTGTATTTGTTTTTGCTAGACATTATGAACTTGAAAACTAACTATTTCTTTTCAAAAAAAACATGGAGAAGAGTTTTCGCCTTTACAAAATGAAGCTGAAATCGAATAAATCTCTGCTTCCCCATTTCCTTGCAGTGCTGGGAACATTGATTTGCATTTGAGAGCATAGTTACCTGAAAAAATTTATCAGACATGGGAAACTGTTTCCTCAGAAACATGTGTCCAATACGGAAGCACTTCACTTTCCAAACTCGTTGGAACCTGCTTCCGAAAAATTTTCTTCTGAAAAAATCATGTTTAATCCCTTTTAAATATTAGTATAGTATTATCTGTAGTAATACTAAAAGTAATTTTATTTTAATATAAAAATAATATTTTCTTAATATAGCAAACTAATATCGTTGCTTCCCATTTCTCTAATATTCAAAATCAAATAGTAAAATGTTTCGTTCCTGTACGGTATCAGTCTCCATTTCTGAGACACGCATCTTTGTTTGAGCGGCAGTGGAAGTAATATTTTACTATTTGATTTTGATTTTTGTTGTTTGTTTGATTTTTATAGGTTAACGGTTCAGTGTTGGGCTGCAGACATGAACAAAAGACCCTCATTTTTGGAAATTATAAAGAGGCTTGAAAAGATTAAAGAATCAATATCATCAGATCATCATTGGCACATCTTCACTTCATAACATATAAAAGGAGTCCACGCTTGCCTTGATATGCCTTTTTAGGTCCCAAAAATTCTACAACCTTATAGAATTCATTGATTTGCTTATTTTCTAATTATTCTTCATGTATTATTTGTTTTCTAGCTTGAAATGGTCTGGCATGAATTTTCAAAAGAGGAATTTAACTAGTATGAATTTGTTTTGTTCGGTTACATTGACTTATTATGGCCGAGCGCCAGTAACGAGTTACTCGACTGTTTCATATTTGATATGGCATTTACTGTGAGGTTCCACAAGTGTTACTTTCTGATACTATATTTGAAGTAGTTCAAATTCCTTATGGTATGAAATTTTGTGAACAATTTGTCGATTCTCAATTAGTATTTGTTGCCTTGTACTCTTAATTTGATTTGACATTTTAAATCTCTCTGCTCTTTATCTTGCATGCATATCATACCACTTCCTACCGTAGATGAGAAATCTCGCTAGTACGCCACTGTTGCCATCATCCTAAAAGTTACTACGTATACTGTTATGCTGCCTAGATGCAAAATGAAGGATTCATTCAAGACAGATTTAGTTTATGAAAATATTGAGATATTGACAATAATGCAATGTTTATAACTAAAACAAACAAATGATGTATTAAACTGATTATTCTTCTATTTGTTGTACCAGAAGTGGCATTCACAAATGTTAATAACGTTCATTTTCACGTGGATAATCAAAATATTTTCAATATTATATGATCAATAACCAAAACTGCAACCCACCTGGTGATGGTATCGCTGGTTTTCCAGGCATGTGATAGCAACCATATTGGTAGCAGCGATACCATGGAGACGCTGGAAATTGACTGAGGGCTTTATCGCCCGAGCTATAAAATCAAAATTGGGTCACCTGCTGTCCTGATTTATCCTTGCTATATTATACCATTCAATCCTTACACACACAAAAAAAAGTTGTACATGTAAATTACTAATTTATCACAAGGAAAAAACTTATATAAGCTTCTTTTTTTCGAAAAAAGTCTTCAGATGCCATAACTGCAAGCCAGCAACCGACATACACACAAAAAGGGAAAGGAAACTCAACCAAGCCATTCTCGAGTTCGTGGTTCTGTTAAGCTCCTGCATTTCTTCTTCCCTGTAATGAAACGTGGACACATGTAAAAACTATATTCTAACATGAACCGGAAAACTAAAAAAGGGCCAACGATGGCATAGCGTAAATGGTTCACAAGAACTATCCTGATTCACCTTTCGCGGAGGTAAAACATCTCATCGTGTATAGATGTAACAATTTCCTGTAGTCTCTGCAACTCGTACTCCATGGCCTGTAGTAAAAAAGATATGGGGAACAAATAAGTGAAAAAACAACTAATAAGTAACTAAGAATTTGAAATCTAGTCGAGATTACATAACTATGGAAAACAACACAATGTAACAAGATGTAACGAAACTGTACAAACAACAATGTGGTTAGATAGAACACACATTAATTATGTTTTCAAGGAAATGATCAGAACACAGGATCTCCAACCACACAGGTATTTACACAGTTTCTTTACATGATTTTCTGTACAAGTATCATTTTTCTATAACCAATAGAAGGTCAGAGAAGAGAGGGAGGGAGAGACCCTTGTAGTAAAGCTCCATTGGATACTAAGGTAGTATTTTTAATAACAAAGCAGTAGCTGAGATATGAACTTCCGATCTTATATTTAGTGTCTGAAATTTATCCATAAACTGTTATACATAACAAAACTCTACCAAACCTCGAACTCAGAGCACCAGAAATGGCTAAGTGCACAGATGACACCTAATATAAGTTGAATGTATACGAGTTGCGAAACTATTTTAAATATATTACCATGTGGTGCAAATAGGAAGATATGTCTCAGCTCATGTTTGTACTTGATATTTAAAATCTCGGAATCATATCTCATAATAAAAATCAGATATCTACTCTCCAACAACCATAAAGATCTTTCTCTTTTTGTTTTCTACATTCCGATAAACAAAATAGATAGACTAACTTGAAATAGATTTTGACGACCCAGTCTCATTAAATTTGAAGTTCAGAGATATTTAACTAGGTGTTGATAGGTTAAATATTTCAAAACAATGGCCACTTTCTCAAACACCAAAGAAACATAGACCCCAATATCACGTTAGAATGATATAATTGAAAGGGAAAAGACTTGCATCGATTGAGCCTTTCTTGGCAACATTGCCCCAATCCTTAGCAGCCACACCAGTCTTCCACTCGAAATCAACGGTGATTGTTGTTGTTGGCATATGATCAACAGCCCAGAAGCAAGCCATGTAATCCCCAGCCTCAACCGCCAAAAAAGAAAATTGTCCTGATTCCACGTGATCGGCATAGTGATTGGTGTTCCCGTACGAAGACGTCACCTGAGAAAATATGGCCCCCATAAAATTAACCAAAAAACCCAACTCTTAGACCCTGATTGTTTAACATCTAATTTCAATTTTCTATTTTCAAAAGCTAAAAACTTGTTTGTCAGCTTTCAAGAATCAACTTTTAAAAACAGAGTTTTTTCACAAGATTAATTCTGAAAATTTATTTTTCTGGCTTTTCAGGTTTTTAAGCTTAAGCTAAAAAATAAAGATGGATTATATTTTAAACAATGAATGTACTTAAACTTTATATTCTCAATTTATATTTGTAACTTAATTTTTTTTTATCTTGAATCCTACTAGAAAAAAATTCTATGAAAATTATAGAATGATAATTGTGATTTATTTTTATATTTAAAAAATAAAATTTTCCTCATTTATTCTAAATTATCTTCTAGTCTTATCTCTTTCTTTTTTTTTTTTCCTAATTTAAGATATCATAAAAATTTCTAAAAATTTAATTACTTTTTGTATAAAAGCATAAATTATGATAACAAATATTTCATGAAACAATAGCGTACATCGAGCATGTTTATTTCGCTCTGATAATTCAAGTAGCTAAAGCTAGAAAATGAATAATTTGTTGCAAAGTTTTGTGGATAGGGTAAGGATTAATATAAGTTAAATCTTAATATATAATCTTTAATGGTTTGTGGTACTTCAACTTAGTATTACCTTTTTTTTATATTTTCAAAATTATATATATTTTTTATTTACTGTGTATAATAAAAAATAGAAAACATAAATTGCACAAAATAGTCAAACCTATTATGGTTTAAAATTTTTTAATAAATTTTTTCCAGTTTTATAGTTTCAAAATTAATTTTCAAAAGTTGTTGGCAAACAAACTTTCGTACACAGAAAACTGAGCTATCAAAAAATCCTAAACCCTAGCTTTTAAAAACTGAAAATTGAAATGTTAACCAAACGGGGCCTTAATTATTGTAGTTAAATAAATTAGGAAATGGAATGAAACCAATGGAATCCCATTTTTCCTGTCATGACGAAGTGGAATTTTATTTTTAAAAAAAAGAACTATACATTTATATATTTTTTGGGTGCAACATGAAATTGGAAATTAATTTGGAAAAAGATAACACCGTCGATGGAAATCTAGAAAATAGCAGAGAAATCCAAGGAGATTCCCCAATTTTAGATTGGATTCAAAAGGTTGAAATTTTTTCCCTTGATTCCCTACAAAACTCATTTCTACGTGAAATTACACATTTCAAACACATTAAATCCCATGAAATACCAATTTCAAATATGATGAAATCCTTGGAAATTTCTATCGCTCCAAAAGGCAAGTCATAGAAATTGGAGTTACATACAGGATTTCACGGGAATTAGCATGTTTGACAGAATTTTATGGAATGTTGGAAATTGTTGGGAGAATTCGACACTTTTGAAAATCCAACCGAAGACGGATTTGGCTGCTAATTACCGAGATCCCATCAAATTCTCATGGTTAAATTACACATGAATGCGTACTCAAGTTCTCCAGAGTCTAGACAACAAAAATCTCACGATCATATCATTCCACAAGAGGGAAAAAAACAAATCCATAAAATCATTTCCCTCAGATTGGCTCCAAAAACAACAAAATTCCAACGAATTCGTAACATTTCAAATTTCCGTTTTAAAATAGGTTCCTGAAATTTGGGTTCCAAATACAATGTCAGAAACTCAAAAATTGAATATATCCTCTGGGTGCAAAGATAATGGTGGTATTCATGTTCCATTTTCTACACATACCCAATGATGTTGGAAACAAAAAACTAGTACCTACAATACACTTAACAGCTGGTAATGATTGAGGGGAAGGAAAATATTATTAGTGATAATAAATTTCATATGATTCAGTACACACCCAAACGGTGAGATTGAGACTGCAAGAGTTTATAATTAGGAATTCAATTAGCTTGTTTGGTACATAGAATTAGAATTGAAAACAATATTAAACAATAATGGAAGCACACAATTGAGCATAAATCATGGATTTAATGGGATTTAGCAGCAAGTAAGAAAAAAATCTAACATCCGAAAACCAAAAAAATGGTAATTAATTTACTCTGTTTGACGAGATAATGAGTATTTAGAACGCCAATCAACAAAAACCCAAATATCCGAAAACACCCCGAAAAGTTTAGTAATTTAAATTACTCTATTTGGCTGCTGAGAAAATGAAATATTTAAACGACAACTATGCATACATATCATAAATCCTGGGTTTGACGTGATATTGAGTAAATTAATTAGCAGGCAAGTCAATAAAAGTTCAGATACCTGGAAAAATCGAAAAATCCCAAATCAAATTACTCAATTTGGCAGCTGAGCAATATGTTTACAAGATCATAAATACATACATATCCTAAATCATGTTTTCAGATTGGATATTATGTAATTAGTAGGCAAGTCAATAAAAAACCAAATATCCGAAAATGAAACCTTTATAAGATAATGAATACATAAATACTCTAAGTCATGGGTTCTGAAGAGATAATGAGAAATTATTAGGCAAATTAATGAAAGCCAAATATCCGAAAAACCTGAAAATCAATTCACACCATTTGGCAGCTGAGAAAAATTGAATAGCTATAAGATTATACACATACATATGCTAAATCATATATTATGATGGGATATCACGTAATTAGCAGGCAACTCAACAAAAAATCAAACATCCGAATCCCAAAAATTGATTATTATATTAATCAACTAGAAAAATGAAATCTTTGTAAGGGCTCTTCCGTGAGATTATCAATTTCCAATGCCTAAATTTAATCTCTATAAATCAAATTCTAAATTAGAGTTTGAGATTTGAAGAATATCCAAACAGATAACTAAACTTGAAAATAGTGTTTGGGATGAACAGTTGGATCACTAATCTCCAAAAATTAATCCCTAAAATGTAGTTTAGCAGCTCATTTAGAAGCATTGGTGTTAGGTGCCCTTATATACATACATAACCTAGATCATGGGTTTTTTACCCTTTTGGTAGAAGGGCCCAAAATTACGCAATCGGTACATCAACGATAAAAATTGCGGGAATGTTATATCTCATAGTTTTCGTCATTACTAATGGCAAAAAGAAGTGGGAATATTTTAATGATTCACCATTAGGATTGACGAAAAGTGTGCACATCAGCTACATCAGCTGATGTACCTGTTGCGTAATTTTGGGGTTCACCTATACCAAATTGGCAAAAAGCCCTAAATCACGGATTCCGACGGGATATTAAACATTAGCAAACAAGTTAATAAAAACCCAATATCTGAAAACCCCAAAAACCTTAAATTAAATGATTCTGCTTGGAAGCTTAGCAAGACATAATCTTTACAAGATTATATACACATGTATACATACATACCCTAACTGTGAGATTGTGAGAAGGGGGCAAGGGGTGACCCTCATCGGGATTAACGATACTGTATTTGCCTACAGTCATGGAATTGCTCTTTATATCTTCTGCTATACATTTGGTGTGACCCGATTGGAGATCGAACCGGAGAGAGATAACGGAGCCCGGTACTGTAGTTAGAACGATGATGGTGATGACGGTGATGTATATAGGGATCGCCATGGGTTGTGTATTGGAGTTTTGACAAAGAAAGTCAATCGCTATTTTATTGAACTTTTGGGGGTTTTGAGATTTTGCATATGTATTGTCAAGATTTGTGATATGTATGAAAAATAAGGGGCAAATTGAAACGTTTAAAAGTTGGATGGGTCAATTAGTTATGGGTAATGTTTTAAAACTCGGACCGGTTATCAATCCAGTCGTAATATTGGGTTACCGGATCAATGATCGGACTTGAGTTCACTAGTTAAATCGCATGACCTGGTGTGTATTAAAAAATTATAAAAAATTTATGACATGCAAAATCCATACTTAAAAAAATTATAAAAGAATTTTAAAAATAATCACAATATAAATTAACATAATTTCATAGAGCTCATTCTCAAATTTAAATCATGACCACGACATGAGTGCGTAATCAAACAAACAAAAAAAGAGGCTTTCACAAAACAAAATTTCACAAACCAGTTTTAAACATAAACAATATTGAGGAAGAAGTGACTAGTGAGATGTCACTGCTTCTGTTTTTTTTTTCTATTCATTTTTTCTAACATTTTTTTAAATTGTGTATAACCCAGTTCCGTTCATGTAAACCGGCCGGGTCACGATTTTATGACAAAAACGGTCGGGTCATACTGGGTCACACCTGTTCACCGATATTTTCGATCCAATATTGTGCTCAGATCGGTTGGGTGGCCGGTTCAAAACATTAGCTATGTGATTAACGTTGGGGTATTTTCAGTCAAAAGTTTTTAAAATATATATATATGTGAATCTATTAGAATTGTAAGGTACAGTGTTAGAGCATTGACACTAGCCTTTTCTCGTTAAATTTTTAAATTTCATTTTGTAGAAATCAATTTTTTCTTTCAAAATAAAAATTGACTATTTTCAGTATTTCTAAAATTAACTAACTGCACAATTAATTTCATAAGATATAAATATAAATTAAATATATATATATATATATATTGAATATGTTGGTGTGTATTTTATATATTGGAGGAAAAAATAACTTTTTAATAGAGAAAGAGTGAATAATAATATTTTCATTTGGGAAAGTCACTGTTAAATTTCTTTTTATAAAATTTGAAAATAGATATAGTGCATTTATATAATTTATCTCCATTTTCTCATGTTCCTTATATTTGAGGAAGGAAAAATACCTATACAAAGGCTAGTATGAATGCTCTTAGCAAACAATGTTGCCTTCCACCAAGGGGGTAGATAACGGAAATAAATAGCTACAGACTCACAGGATATGTAGTTATATGCATATTATGTTTTAACTTGTTGATCAAAGTATTAAAGATCTAATTGATCAAAATATATAGATTACAATCCTTAGATAAAAAAATATGCAGATTTTATGGCTATAAATGTGTCTACGTGTAGCTACAAACACACGAGTCTGTAACTACTTGAGATCCGGGTAGATAATGATACACAACAATGTAGACTACAGTTACACTATGGTGGGAATTGTTCACCTCATTCTCATCTATTCTGGAACAAATTTAATTTTATTTTAAAAATATGAAAATCCTTTAATTTTTATTTTTATTTTTTACAATCTGAAAATATCTTTCACTATTATAAGTATTTTAGTTGATTAGTTGATAATTTGAATTAAAGAGGTTTAATAAAATATATACACATCCCACTTAGCCAATATCTTATTTCAAAATCTATTGTTAAGTATAATTACAACATTGATCCCTAAGTTTCAACAATAATATTTTTTAGTCTTCATAATTTTACTTATAATAGTAACAGTTTACAAAATTTGAAAAATGGATAAAATTAGTCCTAATGTTTAAAAAAAAGATATATTTAGTACTTTTTATACCTTTTGTTCATATTTAAAATACTATAATACTCAAAATAAGAAAAAATATCAACATTAAATATCATAAAATGACTAATTTACATTAAAATAAATAACACAATGATCGCTTCATATATTTCTATAATTTTCATGATCGTTAAAAAAAAAGAAGGGATAAATGTTAAAATTTTATTCTCAAAATTACATTACTTTAATTTAAACACTCTACAAATTCTTACACTCATATAACTTCTACCTTTAAGTGTAACTAAGTTATAATTATTATAATTATTATTAAGAGTTTCACTTAAAAAATATTCAAATAGTTGATTAAAATGAATGCCTAATAGATTCATTTATCCAATCTCAATATCAAACTTAGACTATTAGAAGGAGTTAGGATTATCAGCGTTGTAATTTGACTTTCACAATTGCAGTAGGAAAAAATATTTGAAATTATTTTTTTGGCTAAATTTAATATATTTAGAGTTTTTCTTTATTTTTAAAAATTTATATAATTATTATTTGTTATGATGTAGTCCGACCATTGCACGGGTTGTATGACAATACAAATTGTTAGTTTTATATTTTTCTTAATTGGTTTATGGCATAGTGACATTTTAGGAGTATAAAATGAAGAAGTTTAATAAAATATTTTCAATGCACGAGACAAATAAATTTATTTGTTTTTAAGAATACAAGACTAAAATTTTAATTATTTTCAATTTTAATTTCTTCTTAATCGGTTAATATTTAATTATATTTAGAGAAATTTTATTATGGTAATATTTTTTAATAAAATAATATAATTTGATTTTTTTTTCTAGAAGTTTAGGTTGATGGAATAGGATGACAAGTTTATTTTTTAAAAATTTTAAATTTATGATACACATATCAATTAATTATGCAAAACTTGTAAAAAATTGAGCAAAAATAGTTGAACGAACAATTTTTATATTTTCAACATAAACGAATTTTTATCTTTTTAATTATAATATTCATTATTTTGTCCTCATGAAGAGAATCGGTGTTGGTATATGCTTTATTTAAAAAAATTCTGTTATAGTAATATTTACAAATAAAATTATTATTATTATTATTTTTTTTTTTGAGAAGAGATTTAATTTTTTAATTTTTTTTATGATAAATATATTTAAAAATTCTAAATTTTCTAAAAGAAAAATTTTGTTTGCACTTTATTTCAGATAATAACCCTATACATATATGAGAATTTATTTCAGATTATAGCCGTTGAAGCTGCAACGGCTAGATGGGTATCGTTAATATATGACCCTATCTGGTGTCTCTTTCTCTCTCAATCTCTCTCAATTAAGAGAGAGAGATATATAGAGAGAGAAAGGAGGAACCCATATGGGATGGAGACTCGAAAGCTGCTGGTTTGAGAAAGGGGTTTATATGATGAGTTTTGAAGCATTGATTTTCACTTCACTGTAAGGGTAAATATAATTCATCTTAAATATATGCACACCAATTGATTAAAATTCTTATTCACAGTTACTGCAATTTTGCTGGATTTGGTTGAATTAAATTGAAGATTTATTGCTTTTCTAATATATATTATTATACTTCTTTATGTAGTACTATTTTGAATCTGTTATATGTAAACACAAGTAGTTGATGAAATTCACCCTTTGAATTATAGAGAAAGTTTAGCCCAATTTAAAAGTTCAATTTTTATAGAAGATTTTGTATATTCCATGATATATTCTGTTACGGGGCACCTGATTGTACCTTGTAATTATTGTATTTGATTTCGGAAAATTAGTGAATACCAAATGGTGGTATTTCCTTTAATGACCAGATTGTTGGGTTCATTCTCACGATGATCATCGCACGAGATGGTTAATGAATAACTAGGCTTTTACAATATTGCTAAATAAACAAACTCTATATATACCATTTGTTTTGTGAAATATTTATTACCATACTTCATGGGTGAAAAGTAGCTCCAAAGTTTGATATGGTAGCAATATGTTTTTGAGGTTAAAATAATAGTTTATGAAATGCCAATTAAATCTATAAAGCTCTACAAAATAACTTTCCCAAAAATCTATAGTATACAAAATAACTTGTACAAATCAATTTTTTGGGCATAAAGTAATTAAAATTTTAGAATTTTTTATGTTATTTTAAATTAAAAAATAAAAGATAAAATTAGAAGATAATTTAAAATAAATTAGTGAAAATTTTATTTTTTGAATACTAAAATAAAACATAGTTATTATATATTCTAATTTTTATAGAAGATTTTTTTAAATAAGTTATCAACTTTTGAAAATGAAAAACTGAAAACCAAATGCTAACCAAAAAACACCTTAAGAGCATCCACACCGATATTTCTCATTTTATTTCTAAATAAATCTTATTTTCTATAAACTCATTTATCATACAAAATAGGAATTGGGCTAAGTAAATCCCATTTAGCTAACCCAATTCTCTCTTAAAAGTAAGCCACACTAAGAGCATTCGCACTAGCATTTTTCATTTTATACAAACATAATAAATTCTAAAAAAAGTCATAATTTTACTTTCTAGAACTTTCTGAAAAGTCATTTCTATATACCGAAAATATTAATATACAAACATAATAAGTTATGAGAAAATATTTTTCCAGTATATTAGTATATTTGTTTTATTATGGTGAAAAATAATTATTTTTTAATAAAAAAATTGTTAATAGTAATTTTTTCAACTAAGGAATTTATTTCATTTCTAAAAATCTTTCTAAAAATTGAAATTGGAAGTAGAAACACTTAGAAAATATAAAGACTTGTGTGAATACTCTAGCCCTTCTTCAAATGGGATCTTAATAAAAATGAAAAGTGTACCTGGAGATGGTTCGGATACACTTTCCCAATGATATCTGTTTGGTGATATGAACAAGATGTTTACTCCCCGAATGACCTTCGAATCCACTCGAGCACGTGAAAGTGTGGACAGGGGGGCTGTCTGCCAACTCTCCGATGCTTAAGTAAGAAAGGGTTCCGACAATGTGTTAAATAATTTGGGAAATGATGGTAATAAATGTAGAGACAGAAACTTTTCACCTGTTTTTTCAGCTGACATATGACAGCTTTTATAGTGCACAGTACTTGTACAGCTATCAAACAATATTTACCTCGTTGGTCCATGACTTTCTTGATAATAAGCATGTATGACGAGTAATTTTTTATTTAATTATAGCCTCAGTCCCTATATTTTGTTATATGCGTTATATGCATAAATAAACTGCTCCCCAACTACCTCAGGTGATTTGTTTGTTTAGCCCGAAGGAGTTTTAGATATATAAGGCTTTCGGTTATTTTAGTTGAGGAGGGCTGCTTCTGAAAGGAAAAAGCAAGAAATCGACAACTTTTGCAGTTCGGAAATTGGTACCTGTCTGTAGGCTTCTGGCGTTTAGCCCAGAGTAAGAATGGCTGACCGAAAGGAGCTGGGATATGAAATTTTCATTTTTCATTTGCCCCGAGGATAACACCTTATATTGCTCCCCAACTACCGAGGATCGTACGGATCTTAATCCTGGGTAGTTGATTTTTATGAAATAGCGAGTCGAATGCCATTAGGGTAGCACATGACCATTTTGCTTAGTTGTCGCCTGTCATTAATGTGGGAAGTTGACATGTTGCGGTTGTGATATAGTTATAAATAGGGAGGGAGGGGGAGACCGCTCCATTTATCTGTCATTTGTCAAATTCCATTTTGCTTCTTCTTCACACACTCTCTCTAGAATACATTATAGCTGAAGTTTCAAAAAGAGTTGATAAGAGCGAGATGGCTTCGGAAACGAATCCGAAGGATGTCAAAAGGCCCGAATCATCAAAGGGCCATTCGAGGTTGTCACAATGGGCATCCTTAAAGCAGATTAAGGGCTTTAATGAAGAAAGATTTTTGGAGGAATATGGGAGAGGAGCTCCTATTTGTGTCTGGTTATGTGAGACCGAAAAGGAGTTCCAGGGAGTTCTCCGAAGTGATGGAGATGAGATTGGGGTGTGCTTAAGTGTTCTTTATTCTGAAGCAATCTCTATCCCCTGTCCCCTTTGTTAATTTCATTTCTTTAAGTGTCGCAGCTCGCGCTATCGCAAATTGCTCTGAATACCCTTCGAATTATTAGGGGTATTGAGATCTTGAATGCATAGGTTGGGGTAAATATTGGGATTGCAGAGATTGCATATTGTTATCATTTGGTACATGCGAAAGGTGTATGGTTCCTATCCCCCAAATGCTCGGAGCGGATTATGTCATCCCTTTCGTCCTCAAATAAAGGAGTGGAAAATGATTGGGTTATCGTGTCAGGTGGCTGGGCCTCAGAGGATGATAAGGCCAGAATTAACAAAAACCCCATTTTCCGGAACCCAGTATAGAAGGGAAAGTCCCAATGGGATAGACAAGCATGCTTGATGCCCTCACAAAATTGTTTGATTCTGAGAAATTTCCTTGCGGATTGAAGGATGATGTTAAAGGGGAGATGCTGGAGAAGAGGAAGAAGGAAAAGAGGTCGCCCTCCGAGGCTGAGGGACCAAGGAAGAGCAAGAAGAAGAAGTCGTCCCATAC
>MKEJ01067053.1:0-16212 GCA_001753735.1 Embelia ribes | reverse complement strand
GGGGTAAAGTGTAATGAATATGAAATCTCACTAGGGAACAGTATAATTTTGAGAAACCTGAGGGGGTTTTCTGAAATTTTCAGAAACCTCATGGGGGCAAAGTGTAATTTACCCGTAAATATATTGTGTTGTCCTGTAGTGATTTTAATTAATAGGATTGAATTTTTGGAATCATGTGTTTTGCATTATCTAACTATCTAACTACTCTATAAAAAATCTCAACTCTACAAAGTGTTTCATACACTTTTTCTTCAAAGTTTACCCTTTATATTGTTTATTTGCAACAAAATCATCATACCAAAAATTGTAAATTAATAAATTTTAAATTGCATATTTTTTTTATTAAGAGATAATACTGTATCTTTAAAGATTTGAATGAATAATTATCACGAAAAACATAACTTAAATAATTTAAACTAAAAATATCAAAAGTAGGAATTGATTGTTATTATTGTCGATTATGTTCTTTTTCTGTTTTTGCTTCCGAGTTTCAAATGTTTTTCCATTTAGTGGCTAGCATTTTTTCTTCTACGATTGTTCAACTTTCTGCCTAGGGTCTATCTCTGGACTGTGTAAAAAGTAAAAACCCCTGTAGGATAACATCCATGAGTTATGTATGCAGTAGAAGGCTTTAAATCAATTTGCTTATGTTTTAAGGCATTTTTGTTGTCTTGATAGAATAAGGTGTTCTCTTCCCTATAATTGTCATCATTCATGAGGTATGTATAAAGTAGAAGTGCTTTAAATTAATTTGCTTATGTTTTAAGGAAGATGCCTTATTCTAGAATCATTATTTACGTGACTATCTTCAGCTATGTTACTAACAAGTAAAACTTGCTGCGATCAGTCCTTAAGCAGTGTGGTTTTTATTGTATTCATGATTGTGTTATAGTAAGTGCAAAACCCCTGACTATGTGGTGTGAAAATCTAACTTTTGGTGCAAGTCTCTTTAATTTGATATTGTTGCTTGATATGTGATGTGGTAGAACTGATCGTTAGTTATTGGTATCTATAGAACTTAACAAAATGTTTAAATATCACATTAATCCTCAAAAGCACAAATTAGTGCCATGAGTCCACAGAAGTATCTCAAAATTTTAATATGATCCATACTTAAAATTCTGCTAAATGATAATTATAATAATTCTATTTTTATTTAAATTTTTTAAAAATAATTTCATAATTTTTGCTTTTATGTTAATATGCAATTTTTTTTAAATAATAAATTTATGAAACATGTGCAAAACACGTATACGTCTTCTAGTAAATATAAGTAGTGGAACTGAGTTTGTTTTGCCTCCTAGGTTAATTATTTAAATGGAATGTTTTATGCATATTCATATTATAGGAGTGATTGTCATGTAATTAACAAATAAGAGACTCCAGAACTGTATACATGCTATGTGTATATATTTTGTGCCTGTTTTTTTTTTTTGTAGTGTTTTTTGTTAGTAGAATTGAGTTTGTGATAATTTATATACTGCATATAAAATTAAGGAGTACCACGTACTTAACTATGCCTCCGAGGTTAAATGGAAAGTTTTACAGGACCATTGTAATACCAAGTTTCAATGGCGGAACTAGGACTTTTGGGTAGGGGGCCGGGATCTACTTACCTTCCAGCCTTTGTAGGGGGCTAGTATATTTTTTTTTCCAAGGGACCTCATGGTAGAAATTATTTAAAAACTTCAAAATACATAATTGCGTCATATATTTGCCTGGCCGTAGGGCATGAAGTCCCTCTAGAATCTCCCTTCATCCTCCCCTGCTAGGTTTATTGCATGAGAGAGATGATAGGGCAGCGGTGGAGCAAGGAATCTCGATTAGGGGGCTGAGCCCATCTGTTCAATATAGGTTAGCAAAACAAATTTCACAACATAGTGGGGATCCTCAAAAAATCACAAATTTTACATACAAATTTTGTTAAAATTCCGAGGTCAGGGGGTGTCTTGGTTACCCCCGTCCCCTTTGGCTTCACCACTGCTGTCGGGTATTTAAGAAATAATGGATTCGGGAACTGCATTCATATGTAGTTGTTTGTATATTGTGATGTTTAGTAGTAGTTTAAGCAAGTGGAATTGAGTTTGTGATTATCGGTATGGTGCATGTAAATTTATTTTGTAGAACTGAGTTTGGTTCTAAGGTTAAATTTAAAAGGATGTTAAAGAGACAAATGTAAGACCATTTTTACTGTGTGGAAGTGAATGGTGGACAACTAAGAAATAAGAACAGATAATAGTGTAACAAATGCATATGTTGAGACTAATGTGTGGAAGACTAGGATAAGTGAAGAGGTTCTGTGCAAGTTTCAGATTGACTTCAATTGAGGATAGATGAGAGAGTTGTGGTTTGCGCATGTAATAAGGAGCCATTTTGATTTGGGAAAGAAAAATGACAGGTAGGGCTGGACCTTTAAAGACTTGGATGGGAGTGGCACAAATTGTCCGTGTTCGCTATTACATAAGCAAGTTGATTTTGATATGAAGGACTAATGAGTGGCACAGAAAATCCATCTCAATTAGTCGATGTGATATCTTGTTTTAGTTCATTTAGGGTTGAGGCTTGTTTGATGATTATGAATAAGATATTTAGAGCTTATGAACTCACAGAAACTTTAAAATTTTTATTCTATCCACTCGCTACATGCAATGAGAATGTCAGAAAACTCGGAACAAAAACTATGGATCATGTAACTATGGCACTGAATAGATTTATGACACAATCTTTCGCGCTAATGCTTTAATATGATTACAAATTCTCCATACTGAGGACAGATGAAGGGAAGGACTAGGGTTGTAATACAAGCATAGGTTCCAAATCTCTAATCAAAATTGAATTGCTACATATTTATAGGGAGCGGTTCATGGGACATAATATTTTACAAAAAATTTTACACAATTTTGAGACCAATGGATCTAAAGTGATCCAAAGGCTGAGATAGATTAGTTCTAGTCTCTCATGTACGCATGATCCCTCATCTCTCTCTCTCATCTATTTTCCATGCTGACCCAGCTTTGGGTCTCTTCCATCTCTCTCCCCCTCATATGTTCTTTTTGCTATTGTAAAATTCAATCAATACAACAATTGAGCAGGGAAAAAGTTTCTAATTTGATTTTGCAGAAGCCGAAAACTTTAAGAGGCAAAAATGCTCAATTGGGTATTTTGCTAATTTTCCAAACCAATCAACACACTTGTTCAGATGGTAAAAATCAGTCCAACCTAACAGATGATCAAAATCAGTCCTTTATTAAGTTCGTAATAGAAATGAAAAATCAGTCCAATTTGACAAACATATCACCAGCCATAACCTAAGAGATGAAGCTGTTTCGCGGAAGGGCGTGCCGTGGTTGTTGGTGGCGGAGTCAAAGTCGTGGTTGTTGGTGGCGGAGTCAAAGTCATGGAGGACGTCGGAGTCGCGGTGGCAGCCACCCAGGATGGGACTTTGGCTGCTAGGAGAAACACAGCCGGGATGCAAAAAATAGGAAAGAGAGGGAGAGAGAGGGATCAGGTGTGTGTGATAATGTTGTGTTAATATGTCTGATTGCTCTCAGCCTTTGAATCACTTTTTATGTAATTTTTTTTGTACGATATTAGGTCCCTTGAACTGCGCCCATATTTATATGCATGTGTTGGTGAATAGTTATATCCATTAATATTGTGAAATAACGAACCGACGGCTATAGTTTGGAGATAAAATATTTTTCCCTTTGGAGGGAAAGGGGATTCACTTTCCAGACAGAGGGGAGGGAGGGAGAGTGAGAGAGGCAGAAATATTCCAATATCTTCTGAAACGCAAAAGATGATATTTCAAGCTTTCATAACCTTTAGAGAGTACTAACGAACAAATAATGAATAGTCACACTCATGGGAAGCTATGAATGTGCTCGACACGGAGAACAAACAAACAAATAATGGATGGTCATCACTCAGGAAAAAAGGTACGGAGGGTAAAGGAAAAGAACACACTAACTTGTGGGCCTGAATGTGCTCGACACATGCAGAGTGGTCATCGTCAAAAGCATGTGAAAATATTCCACTGTCATTGCTTCTATTTTCTCCCGTATATCTATTATAACATTGACGTTATTTCTCATCACATGTTTGATTATCTGCATTGACTTTAGGTGGAGACTGAAAGAGAAGCCGGGGGAAACAAAGGTGTTTCTGACAAACAGATCCGTTTGAAAATCTTTTCTCCTAATGTTCTTGATATCACATTGGTGGATTTGCCTGGTATAACTAAAGTTCCTGTTGGTGACCAGCCATCTGACATTGAAGCCAGGATTAGAACAATGATAATGTCATACATTAAAATCCCAACTTGTTTGATATTGGCTGTTACACCAGCAAATCCTGACCTAGCTAATTCCGATGCCCTCCAGATAGCTGGGAATGCAGACCCTGATGGTATATTTTGCTGCCTAACATTCTGTTCTGTATAATTTAGCCGAATGCTAAGCATAGTAAGATAAGATTGCCATTCCTTCATTATGATTGCTTCTTCTTTCTGGGCCAGGTAATCGAACCATTGGCGTGATTACAAAGGTTTGGGCTGATGAAGTTGAAATGCTTCCATCGTTTTTCAATTGCCGATGTATTGATGAAGCTGAATTAGCATTTTTTCTTTGATTAGTTGGATATCATGGACAGAGGTACCGATGCACGGAATTTCCTGCTTGGAAAAGTGATTCCGCTTCGGCTTGGTTATGTAGGCGTTGTGAATCGTAGTCAGGAGGTAATGCTCTATTTTAAAGGGGGTTAAATGTTACTGTGTTGCTATCTTTACAATGTTCAAGCATGTCTTTCAATTTTTCTGCTACTGTGTCGTTAACTTCCCCTGAAAGATTGTAAGCAGGTATGTAACAGTAAGTGGTGGGGTGAATGTTACACTTTCACCCATAGACCTTTGTTTTACTCGTGCTTCTCTTATTCAAGATAATGTTTCCGATTTGTATTTTCTAACCTTAAGTGGATTAAAGGAAGAGAACTCATTGTTAGTTTTTTTGTAGGAAAAATGTTAATATAAACCAAATTATATGATTGTTGTTTTTTAGATATTCTTCCACCATTTGCTTTCCAGGATATTTACATCTAAATTCATCTACAGTTATAAGCTTTTATCTTCCATGAGAGCTTTTCAAAAGAATATAAAAGAGCCCGATCCCGTATCCCTGTCTGGTCTTGCCTTCAGATGGAACTCTATAATGGCTGTAGAACTTCTTTCCGCACTCGTCATCTTCGCCCATTTTTTCAGCAAAGACACCTTAAAAGTTTAGCATAAGAACTTCCCTGAAATTTGTTGTTCTGGGTTCTTATTTCTCAGGGAACTTGAAGACAAAATTTTGTGTCTGACATGTCTTGTATAAGAATAGATAATACCAAAAACCAATGCAGGGTCCTTTGTCGTCGAAATTAATCTTTTTAAGTTGTTGATTTGAGCAAGGCTTATGAGTCATAGTGTAGAACTGAGCTGTATTGAAGTTTTTGACAGAGGATCTTTGTCCCTTTTTTGTATTACTGTGTGATTGCTAGTGTTGTTCATCTGATTTAGGAGGAAGGCACGAGAATGAGGGAAAGAAAGTAAAATTAGAGATGAAATTGTCGCTATAATAAAAAAATAGTTCATGTATAGGACACAAGGTAGAACAGTTGGTTACATGAAAGTATATGATTTGTAACATTCTTCTATTGTAAGGTTACTCTCTGTATTACTTCAACTAATTTCAGTTTATATCTAATGCTCTCTAGTAGGGCTCGTCACTCCTTGAACCAATTTTTTGACTTTGTAGACTAGATGGAGGTGTAATGATTTTGTGGTTTCCTTGTGGTCTTAAGTAGTGCCCCCTTGGTACCTTTTAATACAAATTATGTTGTTTGTCAAAATAATAAGAATAATTAATGAGGCCCTCTTGAATCATAAATTGCCTAAACATTCTATTTGAATCCATGTCCTAATTTAAATTGTATGTTTTATTTGAACTTTTATTGATGAATTGATCTCTTGTTGTGGTTCTATAATGGAATACTACACTAAATCATGCAAATGATAAACCATCTTAAACTCCATTGTCCTTTTTTAAATTGTGTTTTCTTTAACTTTAAATAATGAACTGATCTCTTCTTGTGTTCTTAAATAGGATATTATGCTGAATCGAAGCATAAAGGATGCACTTGTGGCGGAGGACAAGTTTTTTCGTAGTCGCCCGGTAATTCAATATGAACTACATTTTAACGGATGGTTTTGGTTCATTTTCAGTGACACTACCTGTCTGTGCTGTTACCTTAGGTGTATGGTGATATAGCTGATCATTGTGGCGTTCCCCAATTGGCAAAGAAGTTGAACCAGGTATGACAACTGTCACATTTAGTTCGTGGTCTGACGAGATTCAGTGATTTCTTTGATGCATTTTGTGTAGATTTCTTCGATTCTCCTCACACACCTTGTTATATGCTAATATTAGAGTAGTAGGAGGTAGTAATGTTTGATCTCATGATGTGCAGATTTTGGTACGACACATCAAGGCTATACTTCCTGGACTGAAGTCGCGCATAAGCGCCACGCTAGTTTCTGTTGCGAAGGAGCATGCTAGCTATGGAGAAATCACAGAGTCAAAGGCATGTATTGTTTTTTCGTTGTTTACAAAAATTTTTGCTCAATTATCCTTTCGAGCTGTTTCTAGCCCATGTAAAGAACAGTGATAACCGTGTTATAAACCTATCTATTGGTTCTGAATATGCTTTTAGGTTTATCTTATGTTGAACAACATTTCTTTTTCTGTTATGGTGAAGACATTGACAGATCCTTCTATTCAAAACTCTGACTTCACTGTAGAGTAATCAGCCAATTATCTCAGTTTTTGCATTTTTTACTTTATATATATATATATTCTAAATAGGAGGCATTTTCTAAGATATGGGGGTTGGGTTTGATTATATGCATGTACATATCCTTTGTTGTCCATTTATTCTGAAGTGAATGATGTTCAGTTTGTCAACTTAATAGTATACCTTTCCTACAGTCTGAGAATCTAATAGAACTAGTGCAGAGAGACAAAAATTTCTTATAATCTACAGAAACATTCCTTTTTACGTTTTTTTCAGAGAAAAAAGTAAGCTCTTATATGGCTGTTTACTAAATCAGTTAAGCAGTTTCAACAACTTATAATTGACAATCGTTCCTGTTAATCATGTCGTTTCTCCACTTTAAAAGGTGGTGTTAATAGCTTTTGATTAGACTTGATTGTTTCTGCATGCCAATAGTTTTGCAACTCCTCAATTTTTTCTCTTTTGTTTTTTTTTTTGTGCTCACTATGGTTTTATCTTCTTGTTCTACGTAACAGCCTGGTCAGGGAGCTCTTCTCTTAAACATTCTGTCAAAGTACTCTGAAGGTAAAGGGGGCTCTTCCTGCTGAGGCTCTTTTTTTGGGGGACTTGTGATTATCGATTCTTTTACGATTTTCTAGTTTCATTGCTCAAAATGTACCTAATCTATTGTGATTGCTTGTTGTAAACAGCATTTGCTTCAATGATAGATGGGAAAAATGAAGAAATGTCAACATCGGAGCTTTCTGGTGGTGCTCGTATCCATTATATTTTCCAAAGTATATATGTGAAGAGTTTGGAGGTGCGCTTGGCTATCATTATTTGTCATTTCTCTTCTGCTCTTTTGCCATTTGAGGTGGTGGTTTTTTTCGTCAATGAAGATGCACCAATAATTTACAGCTTGCAACTCTTGGTGCCAAACCTGTTTATGGCAATGTTGTGTATGAGTTTGGGTGGTATTGAAACGAAACAATACCAAAGGATAGATTGATCGTTTTTTACTCAATACAAATATAGGGATAAGTTTTAACAAAAACAAACAAAAGGGTGGACTTTTTGAAACACCCAAACCAAAAGAGATCCAACACTCTTTTAATCAATTCTCATAAACTCAACTCTAGCAAAATAAATACATCATAAAGGTCTATTTATAGACCATTAATAAAACCCTAGTGGATCTAATTCTTATGGGTCTACTATCACTAATAAAATAATTAAAATAAGTTGAACCTAAACATTTATCTCTAAAAACCAAAGACTAAATACTAAATAGAATAATTTAATATATTCTGCATCGCTAACACTTTAAAAAGGTGAAATTTTATGTTAAACAGTTCACCATTGTTTCTGAAAGAGTGTGGCAATGCAACCTCGACTCTTAATTTTCTCAGTCTCTCTTAAGCAACCTGCAAATCTTATCTCATAGAGGAAGTTGAAATATTGTTCCAAGAATTCCTCTATTTTTGGGTCCATGGTAAAGTTGGGTCCTATTTATCGAACTTGTGTTTGGGAGCTAGTTGATCCAGAAGAAGTTTATTTATCTGATATGAGGAGACATAATCTCTTTTTGCAGGAGGTGGATCCATGTGAGGACCTGACAGATGATGACATTCGAACTGCCATTCAGAATTCTACAGGTCCTAGAACTGCATTGTTTGTACCCGAGGTGGGTAATAATTTATGCCCGGACTTGTTGGTTCTTTCCCGGAGTTCGTCCTTTTCTGTTTGGGCTATGGTTTTAAGTCATTGATTGGTTAATTGATGAATTGAATTTCTGATTTTCAGACTCCATTTCAAGTTCTTCTTAAAAGGCAAATTGCTCGCTTGTTGGACCCAAGCCTTCAATGTGCTAGGTTCATCTATGATGAGTTGATAAAAGTAAGTAAATATCTGGCACACTTTTCTGACTTTGGGGAGTGTTATCTATTGTTATCTATGGTTACTTTCTTTCTTTTTTCTTTTTGCTTTAGATGAGTCATCGTGTTATGTTCAATGGACTACAACGCTTTCCAGTTCTGAGAAAGCGCATGGATGATGTTATCAGCAAATTTTTGCGTGTCGGTCTTGAACCATCAGAGACCATGATTGGGCACATTTTTGAAATGGAGGTATGGTGCCCACCTAGTCAGGCTACAAACCTTGCTTTTCATGCTTGTTACATTTATCAAGGTTTTGATTATTCACCACTAAAAATCATTTAACTCTGCTGTTAGTTGGGCTATATTAACTCATCACATCCAAATTTTATTGGCGGGAATAAAGCTGTCGAAATAGCTTGGCAAGAGATCAAGTCCAATAGAGTAACTGCGCCTATTACAAGGCCAAAGGTATGTAAAATACTCTTTGAGCACCTTAAAAATTATGTGTGGTAGCTTACCTGCCGTCCTAGGTGTGCTTCTCATGCTTCCTAGTAGCAATGATTTGATGCTTTTTTGTATCAGGATACTGAACCAGAAAAGTCACCGGCATCTGAAAGAAGTGTGAAATCTCGTTCCTTTCTCGGAAGACAAGTAAACGGATTTGTCCCTGAACAGGTAGATTTTTGCTTCAGTGGGTCATTGAGGGTTTCTTGTGCTGCCCCTCGAATTTCGCTTGGCAGTGTTTTTTTGGTAAACTACCCACTTTTTAGATTGTCATCCGTAATCAATATGAGAGAGAGCACTTTTAATGACATTTCAAGTTTCAACATAAGGTTATAGATTTTCTGGATTCTTATTTAAACGTTGGCATTATCTGATAGGGAGTGCGGCCTGTTCCTGATGCTGAGAAGCCCCCTGCTGGTAAAGATTTATTTCGGAAATAAGTTTACATTATTGTTTTCTTTTGTATAGAAGCCGGCTTCACTTATACTGATAAGCACTGGAATCTTATGCTACTGGTATGAACTGGGTAACTTTAGTAATTTAATCCCTTGACATCTTTGTCAAGATGTCTGCAGAATTCTAAAAATTGTCAATGTCTTTGTGCTATTGACTATAAACATTTTGCTTATAAAAATAGCTTTATCAATTATGAATAATCAGTGGGTTCATCTGGCTCAACTTGGGGGATTTCGTCTATTTTTGGTGGTTACAATAGTCGTGCCAAAAATAATCACACGAGCAAGTCATTTAATGAACCCATTCAGAGCCTGGAGCATCAGAGCATGATGGAACACGATTTCGCCATGATCCATTTGAAGGAGGTAGGTGGCAAAGGGTATCATTTCACGTTTTAATTCGGTCCAACTGACTCTAGATTTCTAACGTCTAATTTTCTAAAAATATATGCTTCTTCCGTTGTAGCCCCCAACTATATTGAGGCCTTCAGAAACTTGTTCTGAACAAGAGGCTGTTGAAATAACAGTCACCAAATTGCTGTTGAGGTCATATTATGATATTGTGAGGAAGAATGTTCAGGATTTGATACCAAAAGCAATTATGCACTTTCTGGTAATAGTTATCTATGAACGCGTGTGCTATTTGTTTATTCTATTTATTTAACCAGTTTTTTCTCCTCACTAACTATGTTTAATCAATTAATAGAAAAGGAAGCAAACATAACAAGTAAAAATGATTTTTCACAACATGCTGGACATTGAAGTTTGCTTGGGTTTTGAAGTGTAGAGTTTTCTCTTTCCTTACTGGCGGGACATATAAGCTTGAAGTTTAAAAATTGTAGCCTTGCCACTCTTTTATTCTTCCTCAATTTGTGATATTTTGCTCAATCTTCCCCCTTTTTTTCTCTTTCTTTTTGTCTGTTTACATTTAGAAAATGTGACGAGTCATATATAAGTTGTCCATTAATTCCCAATAAAATCTATTTTATTGGTTTTGTACATCCAGGTGAATCACACAAAAAGGGAGATGCATAATGTCTTCATTAAAAAGCTCTACAGGTAACTGCTTGAAGGCAACTTTTGCTCATTAAGTATTATTTATTCTGTAAACTTCTTCAAAACCACACTGTAGATTAGATGGTTGATCTTTATTTTTCGGGAAATAAGCTTACTGATTTGGTTGGGGTCTTGTACACTCCCTCATGGGTAAGGTCAAGCCTTCCATCTCTCATCCCCTTCCCTAATGTGGAAATTCTGTTAATTTTGGAACAAAAAAAAATATTGTAAGAAACTGTCAATGATGAGCATTACCTAAATTGTCTGTCACAGAGAGAACTTGTTTGAGGAGATGTTGCGGGAATCAGACGAGGTGGCAACAAAGAGGAAGCGCTCCCGGGAGACACTTAATGTTCTTCAGCAGGCTTTCCAGGTGGGGTTTTGATTTTTTTTTTTTTTTCATTGCACTTTATAAGTGACATTAGATACAGAATTATCCATTGATGTGTCCCGGGATCAATTTACTGTATTGTCTGGTGCAAAAATCTAACAAAGGAAAAATGTGATGTAAAAGATTATTTTTCTTGTGTGCATTCAAGTGTAGTCACCCGAGGGACTATTCTTTTTACAAATCCTTACGCCAAACATAGCATGATGTTTTATGAAAAAAATACGAAATGACATGCATTAAAAATTGAACAATGGAAATACCCTTGCTAATTGGCATTTCCTTGCAAACACTGACACATCATTATGGTGCAATAGTCTGGATTGTTTAACCATTTGTTCTTCTTTGTAGACATTGGATGAACTACCTCTTGAAGCGGAGACCGTTGAGAGTGGTTACTCCGCAAGTGATCCAACAGGCTTGCCTAAGATCCACGGGATACCCGCATCATTGATGTATACAACAAGCAGTGGTTCATCAGATTCATACACCGCTTCACCACCAAACCCCAGGTCTCGTAAGTCATCTCACTCTGGTGAGTTGCAATCGCCTTTGCACTATAACGTAGAATCTAATGGAACTGGGCGCAACAACATATTCAATCTCTACCCAACAGTTGAACCATAGATAACAAGAAACTGTGCTCGACTGAAAATGTCTTGGACTGGGATTGATTGGTTAAAGATGGATATTTGGTGGGATGTATTTGGAGATATGTCATGGATCTCCCTCGATGGAAGTTGGTTGATATTTTTTTGTTCGTAAGGGTGCACGTTGAATGTTTAACCAATTGCACTCAACCAGCATATATGTTGGTTTGATTTTGTTTTATTATATATACAGATATGCATTATTTTACGAAGCTCTGGAAAAAATAAATCAAGTTGATTTCCTCAATGGGGAAAATAATTTATTCATGGTGCTTGAAAATAGTAGGAGTTTGACTAAGGGTTTGTTTTGGAGTTTGATATTTTGTTCTTCAATCTGGTTTTTGCTGTCATTGAGCTACTATTGAAATGTAATTCTGTTATTCTTAACTCTTCAAGGTTTTGTATAGCTTGAGATTTATTATGGGAACTCTTAAATTGTATCCAAACAGACAACAATTAGTAATTCATTGTCTCCGATTTTTCATAATACTGATTCTTGTTCGGATGTATGCCTTTTCATCGTCTTGTTTCCCGACCTTTTTTTCGCACGAGCCTGGTTTGAGTGTGATCATGGCTGTGGGCTTTAGTCATCAGATTTCTTTTATCGGCTTAGGAAAAATTTCGTATGACACGTTACCTGCTAGACGAGCTTCATGGAAAAATTAAAGCGCATTGTAACTTGATATTTACTTTCTAATATTGCGTTAGAAAATGATACATTTACTGAAATTATGTAACTAAATTTTACAAGCGTCTACTTGTTGGTAGATTTTATTTTCAAGGTGAGAATAACTCACAAGATGTAACAATATAAACGCTTTTCTGTACAGTTTCTGTAATAGAAATTCTGTTCGTTCGCTATTGTCGAGTAGTGTTCGTGCTTGAGCTGTCAAAGAAAAAAGCTTTCTTATGTTGTTGGGTAATTAGAAGGAGCAAAGGTGAATTAATTATTATGCAAAATTTTGGTTTGATGGGTGCCCATAAAATATAACTTGAGATTTCTAAGCTAGTTGTATGCCTATAGTCAATAGCCCAAAATCTAAGTCACAGAGAAGCTATTTCGCAATGGATGATTCGACCACCCTTCCACGCGTTACTGTGAGATTCAGGGTACCGTTTAAAATAAATCATTCTACTTTGAAATAAATCAATCTACTTTGTGCCGTCGGCTATCTCTCAAGAGAAATTGAATGAGCTTGATGAAAATGGTATGGTTGAATGGCTCGTCTAGTGGCCTTTCGACTACGGTCTAACGATAAAGTTCATGGTCTTGACAATGGCATAACGAGAAAATTTATGTTTCTGCTATTGTATATTGTCTTAAGCCCGTTGAAGTAGTGATAAACATGGTTCAGAGTTCTTAATTGGTAGGGAAATGTTTTTGGGTAGGGAGATACATATACAGGGAGAAGGTTATGGGCGTGTTTGGATTCCTTAAAAACAGTAGAATTGTGACGATTTGAGTTTTGCTACGTCTATTTATATAGTGATAATTCATCATATTTTCTTCTTCCCATCAATGTGGTTCTTATGTGGTAACCATATTGGGGTTGAAACTAAGATAATTAAATGTATATTCTAAAAAGATTAGCTACCATGAATGTGGTTAGCTTGGCTAACATTATAATTAGTTCCATCAATGGTTTTAGAAATTGGCAATAATAGTTAGCGAGATTCATTTTCCGCAACTATTAAGCTATGCTTGTTCCATTCCCAAACCGCAATAAAACAATTGTTACTATTACAACATTACCTACCATTATTCAAAACCATCTTGTCACCCACAATTGAAATAACGGTAATTACTCATATTTCAGAAATAAAAATGACCGTGGCT
Organism: Embelia ribes; assembly: GCA_001753735.1. Taxonomy (NCBI): domain Eukaryota; kingdom Viridiplantae; phylum Streptophyta; class Magnoliopsida; order Ericales; family Primulaceae; genus Embelia; species Embelia ribes. Next base: position 2,641 of record MKEJ01067053.1, on the reverse strand, counting down.
TAAGAAATAAGAAACGTTGATTATACAAACAAAAAAGAAAAAGAAATAATAAATATTTTTTTTTTTTAAAAAAAAAAGCAACGTCAGAGACGTTATAGGAAATAGACGACTTTTAGGATACTGTATTTTATTCAAAATAGTTTTGCTACATGTATATACTAGTTTATAGCACGTGCGTTGTACGGATTATTTTCAATATTTTCTATGAGTTGCTATTGAAATTTACTCTTTTTCATATTTATTTTTTTGATATATTTTCATAAGCAAAGATGTTTTACTTTGTACTGATTTCTACATAGTTTGTGTTTAGATAGCATTGAAGATTAGAAATTATATTAATAATATTTCTTCTGATTTTAAGAATGAATATTATTTTATTGTTAACTTGCAATCGAAAGTGCAATAAATCTAAAAGGCTAAACTTTCATTCCTTATATACATAATTAATTTTTATTTTAATGTTTTAAAGGAAGTATTAAACATTTTATGTGTCCTTTTACCTTTCAATGGTATTGATTTTATTGTATTAATTAGTAGTTTGTATATATAATGTATGTCTCTTTATTTTTGACAGATTTAGTTTTTACTTTAGTAGCCAATTTTTGTTCACATTTTTTTTGTCTTTGATTTTTCATTAGATAAGTTTATTATTATATATATATATATATTTTGGTATGCAACAAATATATAGAAAAAATTAAATATATATATTTTGGTATGCAAAAAATAAAAAATAAAAAATACAATATTATTGATAATAGAAAAAATAATATCATATGTACCGATATACATGTATAACATCAAGTACCTCTAGAGAAAGTAACTGCAAAATTTGTCAATCCCTTTGGAGCTCTCATATTTAGCTCCACACCATCATGCCTATTTCATTTCCTTGTATGATTAACATTGGCTCTGGAACATAAATAAAACTGACCAAAGTTGAATAAAGTTATATGTACAAACAACATGCAAAAGTAATATAATTTAATAATAAATAAAGATGGATTTCTGCACAGATATATCGCTATATTTAAGACAATTCATTTCTTTGCAAAAAATTAATCAATCGAATCACAAATTATAGAATAATATAGCTCAAGTAGACCTTTCTTTGCTAACAAATAAATATGATGATATGCTATATTATGGATTATGGAGAAAAAAAAGATTATTCTTTGAACAATATACACAATATATATAGGAAAGAATGCTTCTATTACAAAGCATCGGCTGATTCGTGATTAAATATTTTATTTGATTGAAAGAGTCATTTTGTAACCACAGCCTTAAAATAGCTTTTTGGGTTTGTAAAAACAAACCATTGAAATGGCTCTTAAATAGTCTCCCATTACCTTATATTATCATATTAGAATTAACTATTTGAATTATATAAGAGTAACTGTGAAAGCTTTTATGAATTGGGGCCAGATATAATTTTTTAATTAAAATATTATAACTTCCCATACAAAAATCTCTCTCACGTGAAGAATAATATAACATAATTGTCTAATATTCTTATTATCCCAACCTTAGAAAGTTCCAAAGCCAAAATTTCTTTAAATAATAAAAACAATCAAATGGTACTGTTATTATACATATATCTTAATTCATATGTTGTTACTGAATTTGTCTTTTAAAATTCCCAATACCAAACAAGGAAAAGTGTACAGTTAAAACGTTTAAAAAAATATGAAAAGAAACGTTAATGCTTTGTAGGACTAAATTGACTGGAGCGGCCCTTTACATTCTTGTAAATTCATTCACCTAATTATTTTAATTTTTTTTTATTAATTTAAATGTTCATGTGTCGTACAAATAGGAGTGACACTCGATGCAATATAGTTTCGATATTATTCTGTTAGTTTATTTTATATGACACGCATGTGTATAAATACGTATATAGGACACCCAAATTCATCACCCAGTCGCCCTGTTATTGGGAAGTAATCTCAATACAAGAATTTTTTTCATGTAATTTACAAAAATTATTACATTTTGAGGATAAATTATTGTATTTTAAGAATAATTTATTACAAATATTTTAAATTTAATTTTTATTAAAATTAATATAATAAATTATTTTCAGTTAGTAGTAATTTGATTCTTATATATCAAATCTAACTCTATTATAAAAGTGTGAAGACTCTCCAAATTTCCTCTATTTTACAATCTAAAAATACCGCCTCACTATTGCAAATTTACAACTATTTTAGTTAATAATTTGAACCAAATAAGGATAATAATGTATTTAATAAAATATATATATTACCATTTATCAAAATATCATATTTTAAAAGATATGGCTAGGGATAATTATAATAACAGTCCTCATAGTTTCAATAATAATTTTTTTTGTCTTCATAGTTTTACTTGCAACAGTAATAGTTATCAAAGTTTAAAAAATAGGCAAATTTGGCTCTCAAAATTTTTAAAAAATAACATATTAATTACATTTTATATTTTTGCACATATTTAATGTCTTGTAATACTTATAATAAAAGATAATATCAATATTAAATATCATAAAAACTAACTTACATCAAAATAACTAACACATTAGTTACTTCATATATATTCATCATTTATAAATGAGTTTAAGTTCACAGTAAGGATTACAATTTTAATGATTAATAATAAATAA
>MKEJ01067038.1:0-20067 GCA_001753735.1 Embelia ribes | reverse complement strand
ATAATTATAAAACATTATATTGAAGAACTTGAAGCAAATTGAAGGAATTGAAAAACTTGAAGAATTTGAAGAATTTAAAAAACTTGAAGAACTTAAAAAACGTGAAGAATTTGAAGAACTTGAATAACATAAAGAACTTAAATAACGTAAATAACTTAAAGAACGCGAAGAACTTGAAGAACTTAAAGAACGTTCTTCAAGTTCTTCACTTTCTTCAAATTATTAACGTCAAAAAATACATTCAATAAGGCATACCTCACCGAAGAGCCACTTTTTCTTGGTTATTAATCTTCTGAAAATGCAGCTGTACCATATCTAGTTTTCACATCAATTGCCTTATCTCTTTCTTTATTTGGTTTAAAGCTTCCACCCATTGTGCTATATTTTGAAATATTTCATGGGAATTTACCTTCACTGGATCATTCAGCTTGAACTGTTTTTTGGAAGGATAGGTGAAATCCTCCAAACTCTTGGGCTTCTTTGCCTTCTTCTTGCGTTGGAACTTTTTTCCAACAATCTTTCCAAGTGTCAGCTCAACAAGTGATTGAGTAGCAATTGTTGGTGCAATTACAGCAAGTGGACCTGATAGTTCAAGCCTACTTATATCCTCATCAAGCAATCTTATAACCCGTTTCCTTCTTTTTGCAAGTGGCTCATAAATGAGTTCAAAAATAGGGTATCCTTTTTATGGAGAAACAATCATAACAAGACCAACTACTTCTTCTTTCTTATTAGAAATAGTCAGAGTAAGACTTTCCTCTCCTACATTACCCTCAACTTCACCAATATTACCCCCACTCTCACTTATATTACCATTACCTTCACCTACATTATCCTCCTCCATGTTCTTCTTTTCCATGCTATTTGGTTCCTTTTTCTCTTCCTCAACATTCTCACCATCACAGTTCTTTATCCAAGAACTGGTTCTTTGCTCATTGCCAAACAATTACCTGTTGGTTAGAGTTTTGTTGGTATTGCCTCCATGCTTTTGCACCTCAAACTGATCCAATTTGGCTAATATTTTAGCCTCACTATTAGCCATTTTATTCAATAATAGGAGAAAATTACTGTCAATTTTATTCATTACCTCCTGATGGCTTGACTTTTGTTTTTCTTCCAACATTTTTATATCCTTTTTAATATTAGAAACATAATTTGCTAGTGCATCCACTTTACTAGTAAAGGTAGAGTTATAGGTAGTTTGATTAGGGGAAAAGTGATATTGATGTCTTATCTTGGCAGCTTAGAAAGGGGGAGAGTAATCAAACATTCTCATCACATGTATGTCCTCTTCCTTGGCTAGGGAAGGGGTTGACTGACTCTCGTCTTCATCATCATATTCTTCCTCATTATATTCCCCTTCATCTTCCTCTTTCATAGATATTCTCCTCAAAATTGTTAAAATTAAACTTCATTATAAAACTCTTTCTCCTCTTTTAGATTCACTCATTTCAGTCACCACCTGCAACAAATGTGAATAAGAATGAAAAATAAAACAAAGTTATAGGTAATGAAAGGGGAGAGTCATCAAACATTCCCATTACATATATATCCTCTTCCTTGCTTAGGGAAAGGATTGATTGGCTCTCATCTTCATCATCATATTCTGCCTCATTATATTCCCCATCATCTTCATTTTTTTCAAAGATATTCTCCTCAAAATCGTCAAAATTTACTTCATTATAAAACTATTCCTCATCTGCAAATTCACTCATTTCAGTCACCACCTGCAACAAATGTGAATAAGAATGAAAAACAAAACAAAGTTATAGGTAATGAAAAACTTGAAGACCTAACAGATTTTCCAAAGAATTTGTGAATAACTACATATGAACATATAATAAAAGGTTTAATATCCTTACATTGTCATTCAGTGCTCTTAAAATCTCCACCAATGAGTTATTCCTGCCGGAAGTGTATAATAGAATCCTTAGGTAGAAAAGCTCTTGTTACTTCAATTTTTTTGCAAAATTAGGCACAAATGAGAAAACCTCATATGTCCATATCTGGAAGGGAATTGTCAAACCGTGTATTGTGTCTCAGGAGAAGAAACTTTTACCTTTCCCTTCTTCTCCCCATTTACTTCTTCCTATTTTTTCTTCTTTACCAAATAAATATTTTTGTAATGTCTTATATTCTTATTTACACCCTTTAGGGTAGCCTTAGAAGATATTTTGCCCCAAGGATATTGAAAAAATATGTCAAACTCTTCAACCATATTAAAAAGTATAAAATCTACATGCTTCTTATACTGATAAGTAAATAGGTATTGGCAAACCAAACAAACCAGACCTAACTTTCATGCATCTTTCTTATCATTGTGTGAAAGAAAATATGACTTCAGTTCATCAATCTTAACTAGCTTCTTACTTTTAAAATATTTTTCATGAAAAGTGAACAAAATTATTTTCACCTACTTTTCTCATCTCCAGCTTTTTCTCAAAAATTTTTCCAAAATAAGATCAGTAATCAAGACATACCCCTTCATCTTAAGACTCACTTCTGTCTCATCACCAAAATTTAATTTCATTTTTGTTTGAGCTATTTTTCTTAAGCAACATCTCATAGAAAATAGTTTCAGAATATAACAAAGAGGGGCAAAAAATAAGTATTTGAATTGGGTTTTCTTTACCCTATCTATCAATTCCAGTGCTTTGAACTTGTTGATAATTTTATATAAATTTCTCTTCCAAGAAACTCTTCCAGTAAAGTGTTCAGACATAAGGATAATTAGTTTTTTTGAAACCATTAATTACAAAGAACAAAATAAAGGTAAAACAAAAAGTTTCAATAATTGTGATTATATAGATTACCTATATGTGCCGATTTGCATAGAAAAATATAGGTTTGATTATACGGTGAAACTCTATATATAGATGACTAAGGGCGAGTGAGATATGACTTACCTATATGTGCTTTTTTAACCTTGATCGGGCGAGAGAAAGATAAGCAGCGAGAGAAATGAGTGCACCAAAGAGAGAATGCAACGAGAGAGATGGGTGTAATAAGATAGAGAATGTGGGAGGAAGTTGGAAACTTAAGAGTGGCGGAGATTTAATAGGGCAGGGGAAAGTGACAGTTTGAACATTTCACACCCCCAAAATGTTATTTTTGCAAAAACTATTAAAAAAAGGTTATTCATGCAAATACCCCTACTATTAGAATCATTTTATCAAATTTCCCGAAACATTGAGTTATCAGGAGGATATAAAGTGATTCTGTGCGTTGCGCTGCATATTTAGTTTTGTATAATGTTTTCTTTTAAAATTTACTCTAACAATTACATTGTGAATCTTTTATAAATAAAGTTTTCGGAAATTGTTTTACCAAGTGATGTTCGGTAAAAATAATTTATTATTCGAAAAACACAAAAATAGACATGTGTTTGGAAATACAAGTAAAATATTTACGGATAATCTTGTAAAGTACTAGAAAAATTAAAAATAACCGCGATAAAAAATCCTGACACTCGGAATTCCCATTCAAATCTCGCCTGTGGTTTTCTATCTAACAACTGAGGGCCGCTTGGCAGCCTCCGGTACCCGGAAGGGACCATGTGTAGTAAGTTCTGATGCGTTCAAAAGTTTTTTTTTTTGGAAATTAATGCGTTCAAAAGTTGGTTGATGATAAATTGCTAGTACTGAGTAAAGCTTGTTCAAGTAGAAGATATTTACACACCGACTATCTTAGACTATATGGTCATAAGCAATGTGTTCGCTTATATTCATTCAACAATGCGATATCCTCAAGTCGAATCCTACTTCCCCAAATTCTGCATTTTCGCAACAGAAAAGGATGTTATTCCGTGGTGCATTAATGCATCGATATATTTTTCTTTCACAAATCTTATGGGTAAATACGGTACGGAAGATATACCATACACCAATATACGTAAATATAAATGTACTTCTAAATTTCACCCACCCTGATGACCCAGAAAACATCTTTGCCAGTCGGAATTTTGAACTCCTAGCCGAAAGTAAATGGGGGCACTTGTGGAAAAAGCAAATCTCACAAAGGCCACCTAAGACCTGTTTTTATTGACCACTAAGAAGCAAACCAACCGCCCCAAGCATTTTGATTTATAGAAAGCTCAGCTTCATTATTCCAACAAGTTGGCTTTTGAGGATTCACCAATACTGCTAAGGAAAAACCCAATTCCAATACCCATGGTGAAATAAGCCGTCCCAAGGCTCTTCATCCCCTCTGGCGCTTGATCGTAGAAAATCTCCATTATCGACACAACCACGAAATTATTGACCACACCCATTAAAGCAAATTGAAGGAGAAGTATGAAAACAGTCAAAGGGGATCACTTGGTGCATCCCAGTGATGTTATGAGCTCTAGCGAAACTTAGTTTTTCTCTCTCTGTTAGGCAAGCGACGGTCATGAGAATGATATGCAAAGCGAGACCAATCCTGAGTCTCTGCAAAATAGTGATTCCTCTTGGGTTTTTCGTATACTTACGTATTGCGGGGACAAAGTAACGATCGCACAGGACTAGGGAGACGAGCATGAAGATTGTGATGAGTACTGAGAGGCGAGCCGGGGGCAGTTCAAAATGGGGTCCCATGCTCCTATTGAGGGTTGTGCCTTGCTTAATGAAGAGAGTTGTTGTTTGGGCAAAAATGGTGTTGGGGATGAATGTGGCTACAAAAATTGGGATCATTTTTAACATTCGCTTGGTTTGTTCAACTTGGGTGACTGGGCAAAGGTTCCATGATGAAGTTGGTCCACTTTTTACAGCAGCTTTGTCGAGAAGTCTGCGGAAAATAGAAAGCAAAAGATTAAAATTATCAAAGAATTTATACCCTGTTGAATATGCGGTAGTAATAGATAGGAATCTTCAAAATAGTTCCTTATGACTAATAAAATGAGATATTGATAACAATGTCAATTATACCTTCATATTCAACATACCTGCTCCTTTAGACAAAAATAAGTGCCTCGGATTTCTTACAAGTTACAAAAAGAAAACCAAAGAACATCAACAAGTGATCAGTACCATGATAAATTTGCGGATTTTTACTTTGATTGGCTGGCCAATAACTAACCAGTATAGATTTGAGTTGACTATTAATTTCAATACTGTTTTTGGTACCAGGTACAGCTACGATGTAACATACTTCAACTGAAAGCCGTTTATTGTTTTTCACCTAAAGTGGTTGCTCACCGCACAAAAATAATTACATAAATTATCTTTCCTCGTCATCAAGTTCTCAGTTTTTATGAAGTATGCTAAATAATCTCGTCCCGGAAATGAACCCACAAGATAAACTCATAAAGAGTAAGCATTAGATGACCTGACAAAAAGATAGACTGATCTTATTCGAACACATTTTATTACTCAACAATTAGGAAATGTAAGTTTAGTTAATGGTACCCACCACATGAGTTACAGTTGCAATGTACATCTGCCAATTACCAAGCATATGATGAAACAAAATACGAAAATGAAAGAATAACAAGGAAAATGAGCAACTTACCCCATTGAAGTCATGTGATCAATTCTAAACTTGCCAGGGGCGGAATACTCCTCCAAGCTCAGCTTGTAAAGCTCTTTTGGGTCACTCGGCACCACCACTCTCCACTTCCTCACTGCCGCCACAAGACCTTTAGCCATTCTAGTCAAAGGACTCCCCGAAGAGACTTAATGCCTATGATATGGTGTCCCCACCCATGGTTGAGATATTGGGCTTGGTCCCGCCAGTTCCAAGCACTATTACATACAAAGCGCAATAGAAAAAGCCCACTTGTAAACGTGAAGCCGGTTTATCGCAATCCTCACTCTTCACCCCAGGACCACAAGATGGAGGTCTCAAGGCTGGAATCGAAACTGCTAGAGGCAACAAATACATCCCCTGCTCCCATAATGGAACAAATTGTCATTATAGTTATAATAAAGTTAATATGAAAAAAATTGTGTAATCAAGTGGTTATAGATCCCACAAAGTAGATGACAGATGAGATCACAAAAGTCCAGTATTGCCCGAGATGAGCATCAGCTATATATGCACCTGAGAGGGGCATCATCCATACAGTGCCGATCCAATTGGTGACATTATTCGAAGATTCCACTGTACCTTCATGGAGTTTATTTGTCAAACACAGCACAAGGTTTGTCGCAATTCCATAGTAAGCCATCCTCTCAAACGCTTCATGCACTACAAATCAACAGTGGAAATGAGAATACATGTCCCATGTCTTACTGATAAGTGTGCCACACATAAAGAAAATCATCAGGTATCAATAACGTAATGTATAATGAAACAATATGTTATCAATAGGAAGATAGGGTAAATTCATACACACATATATAGGCAATAATTTTTTTAATTACGAAGACCATCTAGGCATGGTAAAGTTACGCCTACACAGCAGATCAAACACTGGACAAGTGAAACTACCCACAGGAAGGTATGGGTTCGGACAAAGTTTCCTTATCGACAAAATCAAACTAGTGGCCTACGTTGGAGTTATATTAAACATGTAATCCTTCTTTTCCAACATCTTTTGATGAGCACAGGAAAGTCCTCTTCTACTGAACTGATACCAAAATAATGTGGGACTATCAAGATCATTAAGAACTCTCCTCTCCAAATGATAAGATGACAACATAACTAGTTTCCCTTCTTCCAATAGGATTTGAAAACTTTTATGCATATAGCATTTATGCAGAGAAAAATTCATGTTTATATGTTCGATGGAAGGATAGGAACTAACAAAACGAATAATTTACCAACAAGGAAGTAACAGGCTTTCCATCTTCTGGTTTTGGATCTTACAACAGGTCTGCCTTTAAGGTCCACAGTCCCGACCTCTGTATAATCCTCTTTTCCATACACAACACCTTTCTCTTCCTCTATCTTTATCGTCATGATTGAGAAGGGTGGAGAGAGACCCGGGGGATTCAGAACAGTGTGACTTAAGGTGCAAATCACCTAAGCTATTGGGTTTATATAAAGTGTGGCCTTGAAGATATAAAATGTTCAAACAAAAATTAGCATCTGCTCAGCAACTAGTCCATGGGAAACGATACATGTGCATAATAAGAATGGCATTTAATCTGTATTTTTGTACTTGCTGAAGGACTGCCGGACCAATAAAATTACAAACACATATGTCAATTGAATATGCAGAAAATGACATTCTGCAAGATAAGGAAGGAGAAATAATAACATGTATCCAACCCTTATTCTAACATGAAGACAAAATAAGCATCATATTGTCAATTTAGGGGATATACAAGTCTATTAAAATCTTAGGAAATCCTTAGATCCCAAGAAATGCTGAGTAACCAATTGTCTGTAACAATACTTGTTAAATTACACGACGTTTAAATGCTGAAGTGCAACCGATTTTCATTGGGGCCGGAAAGCATGTAAAGCCAACCTGTGTCATTAATCTTTAGGAAAGAATAAGCTAATTCTAAATATTGTTGACCCCAAGCACTAAAACTACACAGCATTTATGAGTGATGCCATAATATACACATTACACAGAGGCAGCCTCTGCCCCAAAACTTCTTTTATTACCACCCTTGCACTCATTTTGCCGATACACAAATCTTCAGTGATTTCCCCACGCAATTTATAGCTCGTTTTCATGAACAAACCTCTATAAACTACACACGCACACCTAACTCAAGCCTCAAAGTTATACATGCCAAATCTTACTTGAACTTGAAAAACTTGCACAAAAAAATTACGGGGCAACCACCCAAGCAAAACAGTGACTGCTAACTTTTTCAATACTTTCCAATGCCAAACCCCATCAAAACATTTACTTAGAATTCCTCATTCTGGTTCTGGAAAATGAATTAATCCTGTGGAAGAAGGGAAATTCAAACAAGTAAAAGTTATGCCTTGCTACATGCTGGTTTAGAGACCTATAAAAATCACTAAAAAAATTACCTACTAGCAATGGCTGAATGGCATAACTCATTGAGATTCTATAACAGTACAATTACCATGACCCTTTGCTTATGATCAATTTCCATCACGTAACTTATTAGCATTCTATAGAATAACAAGGAGACTCGAAGACATCTTACATGAAAAATTTACCACTAGTTCTAAACAAAGAGGCTGAAGGTATGGGAAACCCTCCAACAAAATACCCTGGCTATGATCTTACAAAGGAATAAAACAAAAATGGGATAGCAAAGCATACAAGTAGTTAGCGATGCGAAAGATAATATTTGTAAAACAAATAAAATATTGGGTTCAACAAAAAACAAAAAGTTACATTAGGTTAAATAAAAATTTGGCCGTTCCAATCCTTAAGAGGACAAATTTCTGGAATGAAATGAAATCGTCATTATTATTACTACCAAATGATTTGATAAGATCCAAGAAAATGAGAATCCACTGCTAGCAAAATAATACATAGAGAAGATAACACAGGATGTCTTCGGCCCTGCCGTTACTGAATGTACTGCTGAGTCCTGACAAGTCACTTATTGGAGTGTCGTGCGGGTTAATCATTTTCCTTTGCTAAAATGAAAAACTGCTTAATCACCAGATATGGTTTGCTAAATCCTTTGAATTAAAAACAATTTCGTTAACTTCTTGAAATCTTGTCATCGTATTGGCCCCCAATGACTTCGTTACTGATTACACAATCATATTAATTAATAAACAAATGAATAAAGTAACCAATTTTAGAGAGAGGAGAGAGGGGGGGAGGGGCAGTAATTGTTGCAAAAGGACGATCATGAAACAATCAAAAGAAAAGAAAGACAATAATCATTGAAGCAACAGAGGCCGTCTACATTCTGGGAAGTTTTGTGGGCCTTGTCACATAGAATATACTATAACCATTTCAGCACTGCCACATCACCAATTCTTTAATGCCAATAATATTTATAATACGTATTGCATCAAATATGAACATCGTCGCCAAAGTATCCCCGTCCTCATTTTCATTAATGGTAATTCAAGGTACGAGAGTATAGCGGAATCTCCCTGGATAATTATGCACAATTCGTTGCTGTATATTCACAATGTATTAGCTACTCTATGAACTTATAGAAGTGGAACCGTATGCAAAGATTATGCAGTTGCAAGCAGAACTACAGTTGCATTTACACGGAATTAAACCCAGCAAGGCATTGCTTTGAAATTTTTAGTAATGATGTCAATAAAATAAATAGCACAGTAACAGTTCCAACAAAATGGTACAGAATTTTAAGCAGATTAAACCCTAACAACGAGTAAACTTTGCGTTATTTTACATGTCATGCAATTACCCACCATCTATTAGAAAAGGTTTTAGAAAGTAAGAAAAAAACCGCTGTTTATTTTACCCTAACTTTCGGTTGCAAGTATGAAATGACTTTACAACAAGGGAGATTCATGAGCCTTTAAATAAAAAATTGAACCTCCTAAGAAGTCACTAAAAAATTGCACCGTCCGTCATACTAAGTACTACTGCTTTGTAATTTACGCTATATCTTCCATTATATTAAAACACACATAATCGTATACATGCATAATTTATAACGGAAGAACACAGAACAAACACAACTTGAATTAACAGAAAATAGGGAGGGCAAAGTTCACGGGCCATGTAGCACATTCTTTATTTCACTTTCAAGAAACAGCCAATCATTAGAAATTTTACCAATGAAGCATAGTTCCTTCACAACTTAAACTGCTTCAACAAGTTTTCTTTTGAGGTTTCCGTGCTCTCCTGCAGCTTTATCCTCCTTTCCTCATCAACCTCCGGGCTATAAACAAAGAACTTTGCAACAACCAGGTAGTAAATAAAGTTTACAAAGCTCAAAATTGTGAAAAATGCATAATAATAGTCCAAATGGGACTCTTTCAAGCTATCCAAGATCCACCCCTTGTGCCCATATTTCTTGGTTACACCGGCCACAATTGAAAGAATAAAGCTGCTCAAGAAATAACCAACTCCCAAACTCGTAGTAAAATAAGCTGTTCCAAGACTCTTCATTCCCTCTGGTGCTTGATCATAGAAAAATTCATCTTCGCCACCTCAACAAAGTTATCGGCCACCCCTATTAGAGCAAACTGAGGAAGAAGAATAAAAATACGGACTGTTTAGTGCTTTCCAGTAATGTTATGTTCTTTTGCAACACTTGGTCTTTTCCTTTCTACAAAACTAGCAATCACCATGATTACGATATGCATGACGATTCCAATTCCAAATCTCTGTAAAAGAGTGATCCCTCGAGGATTTTTTGTGAATTTTCAAATTGCAGGGACAGATAATCGATAGTAGAGGACGATTGTGACAAGCATGAAGATTGTGACGAAGGCGGTGAGGCAAGCAGGGGGGAGGTCAAAATGTGGGCCAATGCTCCTAACAAGGGTGGTGCCTTGCTTGCCAAAGAGGGTGTGTGTCTGCACTAACATGGTGCTTGGTATGAATGTGGCTACAAGAATTGGGATCATTTAACATTTGCTTGGTTTCTTCAACTTGAGTAACTGGGCATAGGCTCCATGGAGAAGTTGGCCCACTTTTGACATCAGCTTTGTCAAGGATTCTGCAACCACAAGATGAGATTACATAACACAGTATTACATCCTTAAAACACACACCCAATGTCCAACATCTAATGAAAACATAAAGTAGGAAGACTAACAACACGATTGTAAATCAGTTTCACCTTAATGGAACTTTCCCTAAGAGTTACAGTATTATACTATAAGCCATTTTCTTATTTAACCTAGCTTGCTAATTCAGGCCAGTTGTTGAGAACTGCTCATATGGAGATTTTACGTTTACAAGTAGAAGTCGTAGTATCTTTTCTTTTTCCCTAAAAAGTGTTTGCTCACTTCATGGCACGATTTGTCTATGCAAATCTTCTATCTTCCTCTTATCCATGGGTTTTCTTCTTCCCCTATAGCAGCTACTTTCTTTTTCTCAACAAGAAAAACAGCAAAAAGCAAGGAGATGTCCAACTAGTATTAATTTTTTCTGTATCTTGAGAACAAAGAAATAACCAGGAAGAAGTACAACAAACCTCATTGCCGAGGTGTGGTCAATCCTGAATTTGCCAGTGGTGGAATACTCCTCTAAGGTCAGCTCGTGAAGCTCTTTCGGATCATTTGGCACCACCTACTTCCACTTCTTCATTGAAGCCACCAGTAACTTAGACATCCGAGCCAAAGGACTCCCCGAACGGGTTTTGTGCCTATAATATTGCATGCCCAATGCAAAAGCCACTATAGACACGGCCAGTCCCAAAGTTGGAAGGTTATAGCCAGCAGCCCACCCGACATTGTCTTGTATGTAAACCAAGTAAGTGTTGGAAAAAAGTGCTCCCAGAAAAATGCTGAACATCCACCAGTTGAAAAATGAAAGCTTTAGGCCCTCTCTTTGGGTTCAAAATCATCAAACTGATCCGCACCCATGATTGAGATATTGGGCTTGGTCTCACCTGTCTGAGTGTTATTACATACAAAGCGCAATACAAAAAGCCCACTTGAAATTTTAACGCCTGTTTGCTACAATATATGTCCTTCACCCCATGGCCACATGAAGGAGGTCTCAAGGTTGGCACTAAGACTGCTAGAGTCAATAAACACGTTCCCTGTTCCATAAGAAACCAACATGTCACTAAGGGAAATTTCTGTTGAGACAGATAAGACTTTACTGTAGGCAAAGGTTCTAAGGCACACTTGGAGAGGAATCATCCCATGTAACAGCCACATGACATTTACTCATATGCCAGCTAGGGTCATTTAGTATTTCTTAGAAAACAGAAAATGACCCTATAATAATATTAAATCATAAAAATATCAACATGACATATGTTCACTGATGGTCAAACACTATCTCCGTACGTTTATGTTTTTCCGCAGATGGGGCATGACCAATAAATATATTACAAGCTTGTATGCTTGTAGTTCCCTAAAAGCCTGAATTTACCGTAGATGCATATCGTATGACATATCATGCGAATCATAAGCTTTGTGTGTTCATTCTCGTTCACTTCTAGATGCATGAGTTGTTTAGAAGATCAAAATAAAAGCTTGCATGTACTGTAGATGCATGTATTATGACATATCATGTGAATTGATATGCTTTTTGTGTTCTTTCTGGTTCACTTCCTAGATGCATCAGTTGTTTAGAAGATCAAAAGGTCATGCAACCGGAGGAAATATTTCGTACAAATATTGGGCTTTTCAATACCATAACAAGTTTGACACGTGACTTATTTCTCCTCAAAATAACGATCTTTTATCATTATTTCACAAAAGCTTTAGTTAGTGGTTTCATAAATGCCTAATAATCAAAGTTCAAGTAAAAGCATCTTAGGTCGGGGACAGGAAAAGTATTAGACTTTTTCCAGGTGAACTGGACTATCTATCATGTTACCAAGTTTACAGTATTGTTTCTTTTCTTCTGGCCCAATACAGTAATATTTATTTTCTTCTGGCCTAGTGCTTCTGATACTTACCACAAGGTAGAAAACTGACGATATGGCGAAAGTCCAAAATCGGTCAAGATGGGCATCGGCTATATATGCACCTAGAAGGGGCATAATCCAAATTGTGCCTTTCCAATTCGTGACATTGTTAGAAGATTTCACAGTGCCCTCATGGAGTTCATTTGCCAAATACAGCACCAAATTTGACATAATACGCCAACCTTTCAAACACTTCATACCCTGAAAAACGCATATCCCATGATTATGAGCTAACTTGAAATAGAAATAAAAAAACAATATGAACACATCCATGTCCTCATCACAAAGTAATGGGAGCCCAGCAACCTTAATCCACTTGTCCGCAACATGCAACATCTACAGAAAAATGCAACTTAGAGCTGTTTTGCTTGGAATTTGGGACAATTATAGAACAGTGTCACTTTTGCAATGTAAACGTTCTAAATTTTCCCTTTTTATTTGATAGGCCCATGAATCTAAGCATCTTTTCAATTCAACTATATGTAAGAAATAGCAATTTTCCCTAAAAGTATTACCCGCATGATGCTTGTTGGCTTCATACCCTTAGATAGTGTTAATATTCCACATAGTTAGGGAATATGGGTATGTCTTATCTTTCCAATTTAATATATTATTATTGATTATTACAAACCATATTATACAAGTAATATAAAATTACCCAAACCACCAAAATACGACATTAACATAAAGGACAAAAGAAACCTCTCTCACCATGACATTAATATCTTGCTATATTATTATTCCCATGCAACAATCATAACTCATATTAATATTAATAGGATCAGGTTATTCTCAAGTAATTTAGCATGCAAATTTTGTATGCTGATCATGTGTTAGTTGTATACTGAAATTCCGAAACTGGGACTCGCAATTGGAATCCCTTTGCTTCCCCTACATTATGGTGAACCAAAATCGAGTAGCCATTGAATCATGAGTTAAAATAGGAACTCAACACACGTAGTTGAAAGATGCCAAAATGAATAATTCAAACAAAATTGTTTGCGAAAAGAAAAATGGATAAGATTGCTATTATCTCCAGTGCATGGACAAATGCTCATTTGTTTTCTTCGTAGTCTTACATGCTTGCTCTGAAATTCATCTCATACGGAGTCTTAAAAATCATAGTTGTTTATACACGTTACACATTCGATTCCTAGATAATAGGAAAATTAATGTAAAATTACTAGTGTATAAAGTATGATAAAAAAAGTGTTAATGAATTTGATTCGGTAACTACATTAATCATGAGCATTGTACAGACAGCGATTCTCTATAGAAAGGAACCAGTTTTCTTATAGAATGTCAATTACTGTTGTACCCTTGGAATGAAATTTATGGAATGAAAAAATGAACGGAAAACAAATTTATTCTCTACAAAAGTGCACGTATTCTATAGTCTCATCCACAGGCTTCTTTTGTTCTATTTCTATTTTTATTACCCTGAAAATTCTGCTCCAGACATAGCTATTATCTTGTATATAATAGAGAATCCATATTAATGGAAGGATTGCAAAAAGGTAATGAAACTGAGTTATTTTACCAACAAGGAAGTAATATGCTCTCCATCTCCCAGTTTTGGATCTTAGGACATGTCTACCTTTAAGATCCACAGTATCATCCTGTGTATAATTAGGGGTTGTTCATCGGTTCGGTTAAACTGAACCGATTTAATTTGGTTCCAATTTTTTTGTCACGGTTCAAGTTCGGGTTTGGAACCGAAATTTTTTCGGTTTTTGTGAAATTTCAGATTCGGGTTCGGGTTTTCCCAAAAAATTTTGGGTTTAAACCCGAAACCCAAAATTATTAAATATTGAATAAAAATATATATTTATTTTTAAATTTTGGTTTATAATGATGGTTCGGGTTCGGTTTTTTTATGGTTTTAATGATGTTTTGGGTTCGGTTCGAGTTTCGGGTTCAGTTTGGCTTCCTCGGTTCAGGTTCGGTTCGGTTTTTAATGAATTTCGGGTTCGGTTCGGTTAAAAAAAACTGGTTCGGGCTTCAGGTTTTTTAATTTCGGTTCGGATTTAACCCGAGCCGAACCGATGAACAGCCCTATGTATAATCCTCTATCCTATCTGCATAACCTCTCTCTCCTTCTATTTTCATGGTCTAAGTGGATAGAAATAGAGGTGGGTGAATTAGAAGACTGTGAAGTTAGCCAAAAATAATCTGAGCTGTGGGTTTTATGGAGTTAACTCCTAAGTTCAACGCTATCTTTCAATGATCATATAAGTCATAACGTTAGTGTCGCAAAAGAAAAAAAAGGTATCAGGATGAATCATTAGCTATATGTTAAAAAAGATAATACATGAACAAAATATATCCATGTATCTAGATCACAATTAACGTAGACAAAGCCTACACATATTAATTTAGTCATGATTTAGAAAGAAAAAATGTCTTCTTGTTTCAACTTTTCCTAAATGAAAATACCCATATTATAGCACACACAATAGAAGACACAAAATTACCAAATCAAACTTAGGATTCGATGGACCGGCTCCCAAGATTCCTCTAAAATATTGTGTGTGATCACCGAGATATATAATTCCTTTCAATATAGGACAAGCTGGAATATAAAAGAATAAGAAAATACCATGAGGCAGAAATCCTAAAAAAAACATAATGACAGCAAAACACAAATCATTTTGTCATTTAACATGGATAATTTGTGCATATTAGTAATCTAGTATTCATTAGTAACCCTTTTCCGGCTATTGGTCCTCCATAATTATATACTTCAAAATCTTACAATGATAACAATGGTATTGCTCGCATGATAAAATAGCTTGCATATCATTAAATTTATTTATTTTTCCTAATCAAAATAGGGGAGAGAGGGCGACCGACCCAGAGTCCTCCTTGAGCATTACCATACGAGTCCTCCCCCACTATGGAATGTCTGTCCGGATTGAGCCATAGCTATTTCCCTTGGTAAAGCACACGTCACAAGAGCACAAAGACAGAAAACAAACCATTGTGGATAGTAACGCTTAATCACTTCTGTTTTCATCTTCATCTTGAAGACAACGTAAATAAGGTACTGCATAGCACCAACAATAAATACTATCTTTTGGCTTCCAATTTTTAAAAATATCATCAACCTATGGGTTAGGCATGACTACAATATGACCTCCGGCTATCCCGCTGTTTGGTTTTGAAGACAAAAACTTGTCTCAATTTTATCTTTTTTCTCGTTTTGATAAATAAAGCCTCACGTGCAGTTATTAGCAAAGAGCCCTTAAATAAAAAATATAGAACTATGTAGATTGGAGCACCACACTGTACTTACCAAATGCATCACAGAATCTGTTTCTACAAATGGCAAATTAAAGAAAGAGGAATAAGCAGAGAACAAAAAGCATCCTAAGTTGTAAGTTCACACCAAACTCAGAGCACTCACACTTGCATACGGCTAAGAATTCGTTTTCACCCTAAGATTACTACCAGTAGTAGAAAACAAGAACTAGAAACTAGTAGTAGGATTAGTGCATTCCAACCAATTTATTTATTCCCATCTCTTAATATTTAATCCTCATACTTCAAACTCTAATGTAGAGACTGTAATATAGGAAATACCACACTTAAAAATAGTACCGGGATGACAGTGGTCCCCTAATTCAAGGGTATCCCTATAACAAACCCCCTATTTTTTGGTCTCTCCGGACTATCCAACAGCTCGGATCAAGGGCAACCATTGCCTTGGATAAGCCAAGGTAGCCCCCCAATCCAAATATAAGTGAATCCAAACCCAAGAATTAATTAGCTACCTATCCGGTCCTCTTCTTCCAAATCAGGTACTAAAAAGGCGACCAAAAAACTATTTTTTAAACTACTTTTTTCCATATTTCTGAAAATTAAAGCCACATACTTCCCAGTAGAAGGACATCTTCGGGAAAGGAGAGATATTTATTAGTATATATCATAGATTGATTTAATTAATTCCCGATGTATGATAATATTTCAACATTGAATCAACAAGAAGCAAATTACAGATCAAAACATCCCAGCTAGAACCAAAAATTCCATTTAGCGTGCAAAATTACCAATAATTTTCAATGGGGACAAACCTGGGGCAAATATATTTAAAGTAGAATGGCACTAGTAACTGCAATATTTCTTCAATATATTTTAACTTGAAAGAACTAAATTTAGAAGCTGCACACGTCATCCTCTAAACTATTCGGCAGATACCCCCAAATTAAATAAATCTGGAAAATTGATGTGTTTCTTATGAGCAATAGAATATATGTGTATACATATGAACGTATAAATTAATTAAAACCTAATCAGAAACGACGGTTGGAAATCGCGAAGACAGATTTCAATAACACTTATTTGGCTGGGAAATAGTTTATACCTCCACGTCTTCGAGGGCATTCTGCATCCTATTTCTCTCTCTCTTTCTCTCTCTCTCTCTCTCGGAGAGCATTTCGGTACAGGTGGGACCAGAAATGTCTTGCATGCTGGATGTATGAAATGATATTTTTTCCTACTTATTTTTAATATTATACGTTATAGTTCATTATAATTTTTCATATTTCATCAATTCATCACAATTACAATTAATTACAATATGTCATAGTTCATTGCAATTATTTATTGGTCATCATAATTTATTAAATTAATTTATTATTAAAATAATATTTTTATTAATAAATAAATAAATATACAATCTCTCTTTATTTTTTGAATTTGTCTTCTAGTATATTTTAATTCAAATGTTGTGATTGCTCCATATTAATAATCCAACGACTCCAATAAAAAGTGATGAGTCCACCTACACTGAATTGCACTGATGTGATAATTGGGTCCACCTATACCGAAGTCGTGCCCCGCTGTTTATCAATGCAGCTTGTCGCTGAGCGAGGGAAAGGGAACCAAGTTGAGTGTGAGAATTGGATATTCACAAGGGGATTAAATATATTTTTAATTTGAATTCTTTTTTTATTATTGAATTATTGGGTCATAGTTCTAACTTTTAAATTTGAAGATGGATGGTAATACATTTTTAACGTGCGAACCGAGTGTGACAGTAGTGAGTCAGTCCTCACAATCGGATTGAGGGCTGCTGAGAAGCATGATTTGAAAATTTATACTTGTGCTATATTTAAAAAAGTTTGCCAAGATATAAAGCTTGAATAACAACTATTTGTGGCTGATAGGGGTAATAATATAAATGATAAGTTATTTTACTTCTCTTTCAATAGGGATATAAATTTGTGTTGAATTGTCCGATATAATATTTTTGCACATGCTATTAAATGCCCTTGCAATCTATTCAACTTACTAGGAATAACATGCTCACACATGATAGCAGTTATGAAGGTGGAATGTATGCAAGATATTCCTGCAGCTTGTATTCTTCCTAGGTGGACTCAAACAACTTATTCTAGTCTTGTGCAGGCACCCTACACATCAACCCAAAAATTCATATTTGCAGCTCTGTCAAGTGCATGTTGCATCACGTACTACCATACCTCTCATAAGAACGATAGTTATAACAAGTTGAGGGATAATATTTCAACAATAACAATACGGATGAAATAAATATACATGGAAGGAACAGATCAAGGGAGCAATGCCGGTAGATAACCATCATCACAAATGCCTGATCATGTCATCGTTAATGACCTAATTCCACATAGGGGCTGGGGATATCATAGCACATCAAAGAAAAATGTGCCAAATAAGCCCATATTGTATTCCAAATGCATGCAAATGATATGTTAAAGCCATTCGACTAACTCCAAATCGTACTATTAACTAACATTCAATTACTGTGCATACTGATTAAATTATTGTCTACTCTGGTTATACTTTTTTATTGTTAGACTGATAACTTGTGATTATAAAAAAATTAGGCATACCAAAAATAAGTGTCATTTGCCGACAATTAAGAAATATCTACCGAACAAAATACTGAGATTCTAAGAAGCTTCGAAGATATTAATGAAGTATCGGGTTTAGTTACTCAATAATTTCTGGTGCATGGTCTATCGGTAGATTGGGTACGAGTCATATTCATACGCAAACTGAATTGATGTCATGACATACGGAACATAATATAAAACAAGTATACGGTGGGAACTACCCCAACAATATGTACGGTTATTATGAATCTAACATTTATTATGATTAACATATGTTATACTTCATCGAAAAGTATGTAATATGTTTAGTTTGGATGTAGCCTATTTTTAATATTATCATATTCTTATAGTAGCAAAATTATTATTATCCAATATATAAAATTAAATTATATTTACGAATCACCATTCATAATATCATGTTTTAATAAGACTAATGATATTTGATTTCATATTTGATAAAATAAATTTACAATATTTACATTCACTTAACTAGAATACAATATCTTGTATTGAGGTGATATCTAAGAGCATATAGGATCCTTTCCTTTGGTTCCATGTGGCGTTAAGGGCTATGTAATTTGACAGGGCATAAGGACGGCTTCGGCCATTGGCAAGCAACATAGTTTTATACAATTTATACTTGAGAATATTTTTTCTGAAACTGGGTCAGAACCCGAATTTTCTAGCTTGGGGCTAGATTTCACTGATCCACAGAGAAAGTTTGTATATTCTTGAAAAACTGCATAATAGAAATTATTAAGAAAAATAAAATTTTATAAAATTACTGTAAAAATTTTCGAGAAGGCTGAGGCCCATCTAGCACCCACTTCTTCCATCCCTGCCCGCACATTATCGGTGTATGAATTTTTATAAACAAATTTGTATACACGACATGTACATTCCAACATGTTTGTTTATGACTTTCAAGTTTAAAGTTACTTAAAAATGCCCTTTTAATTTAATAGAAACTCGAAAAGCCCTTATAAACTTTTATTCGTAGTTTTCTACACTTATTTTCTTCAAACTTATTATGATACCACAATCTTCTTTTCCTAGAGAAAACAAAAATCCGACCATGGGCAGATCAAATCTAATCTTTCTTAAAATTATATAAACAATAATAAGAAACGACGAAGCTACTTCATTGCGTCATTATAAAATAATCCTTTGTGAAATTGAAAACATGCATATACAATCAAGGATTAAACAATACTTCTCAACTTTTTATTTTATGATACATGTGAAATAAAGATATCGCTCACCTTCGTGACGATATGTGTCATTTAAATTGTTTGTTGTAGAACTTAATAATATAGAATATACAAACAAACCAACAAAAATAAAAACTCGAATATCAGTGCAAACCTTCTATTGTGTACATTAAAGATGTGTTCTTTTTTAAGTTTCAATTTTAGAGAAATATTGTTTCTTGTTCTTCCTATTAGAATCAGTTTTGGAGAAAACTTATTTTCTTGATCCCTAATTGATCTAATTAGATATAGACATATCATTTGTCGCGCCCCCAAATCCCAAGCACCCGGGACCCAGGGTTGCGAGGTGAAATACAACCACAAACCACCAAATCATACAACAATACACCAAACTATACTCCAATCACCAATATAATTTAAAGAAAATTTGACAGCATAACTGCATAAAATCTATAAAACCATCCATTTGCAGTACCTGTCAAATATACAACCAGCTAGGCCAAAATACAGATATCATCACTAACAACAGCTCACAAC
>MKEJ01067036.1:0-16621 GCA_001753735.1 Embelia ribes | reverse complement strand
TGTATTGAGGTAGGCCTTGGGGCTAGCGGACCAAAGTCTACCGGATGTGATGTCGGTTGGGAGCTAGGTGGGCCCGACCAGGGGGGTCTTAGGGACAGTGGGCCAAGGCTAAGATGTGTCACCGTAATAGCCAACAGACGCAATGGTTGTACTAGTATAGCAAAATGGGAGGGCATAGCATCCCGATGTGCATATGTGGTGGTTTATTCTATGTGCATTATGGGAGGGCAAAGCATCCCGACCTAAAGTGTTGTTTTTATAGCATGTTCTCTTTACATACATAGTTGTTGATGTGCATAAATGTCATAATGAGATTATTCAGATGTTAATTTATAGTATTCATATGTGGTTTATACATTCTATACTTTTATTATCACAGATGATCATTTACTGTTATTATGATTTATTGGCTCATTCTGACTAGTGTCTGCTTGGTGCATTTTTTTCTCTACTTGTTTTGCATGAAAACGCCAAGCAAACCTGAATGTTAGAAGTCAAAAATACCAGGATTAGAGTAGTCGAAACCCACTCGAAGTCACTGGCAATTTATTTATAATTAATTTTCCTTTATTTGTCAGACAAACATAGTTTATTAGTTTGTTTCATTTAAATTTTATGTATGGATATAAAAAAAACATTAACATAAGGTCAAATATTGGGATTATTGTTAGAATTAAATCAGTTCAGATAGTAGTTCTTCTGAAATTGACTAGATGTTCACATTATCCATTAACTATTTATATCAAGAAATGTTCATTTTAAATGTGGAGAGTTGCACTTCAGCTTGGTCTACTAATTCTAAGAATGAGCCATTAAAAAACAATGGAATAAGGCTGGCAAAGGCATTGTCAGCCACACAAAAGTTGCCAGCATTTTTGTGTTAAATCAATTACTCCATTTCCAAATTTAAAAAAAAATAAATGACATTATTATTCCTGCAAAGTAAACATTTGCAACTTCACCAAATAGTTTATTCTCTAACAAAGTAAAAAAAAAAAAGAAAAAAATAAGATGCTGACTACGATTATTCTTTGAAAATAGCTAGGGTTGATGGAATCTGATACAGATTGAATATGACTACACACTCCCACTCATTATGACTAGGCACTGCGCCACCTCATGCTCAATTGAGATGGACATTTTTGTCCAAATATTGTGTTTATTTTTGTGCATTTAGGATTTTTTTAAATTGCTACAGTAGATTTTATTCAAAAATTTTGATTTGTAAATAACGATGCGATGGATGTGGTTTATGTTGATTGACTTATGTTTTTTGGGTTTTTTTTTAATAAAAAAGAGATAAGTTCGGATTGATTTTTAGGTTCGAGTGAAACCGAATTGATTTTCATCGGTTTTAAAATTTTAAAACTAGAACCGAACCATTAATGACCCATAACCAAATGAAACCCAAATCACATGTTCCGACTCTGGTGGATCAGTTATAGTTCTATGTTAGAATTGGAACCGATACAAAAATATCTATCATATATTTTTTGTACAACTAGGAGATAATTTATTTCTAATTGATACAAATTAGGTGGAATATTGAAAGAAAGTATTATAATTAAACCTATTTTTTGGACAAATGAACGGATGAAAAATATCTATTTTCAATACGAGAGTTTGAAAATTGAATATTTAGATTGAAATATATATATAATATGTAATTATCAATGTATATATATATATTGTAAATTCTTTCAGACTACTGCAATTATCAAGGGTATCATCTGAGTAAAAATTTTGAGATTGATGGTACGATTTTTCGGAAATTTGAAAAGTTGCACTTGCATTTCAACAAATAATGCCTAGCCAATATGTATACAAACTTTGGCATACAAATATTATATTTGTAACACACCAAGAGCGTGCCTAAAATGTTGAAGCCATGCCTCTTTGACCCAAGAGGGCACAAACTATTGGTGCATTGAACATGACCTGTTTTCTAACTTTTTAAAATCTAAATCTATTTTAAGATGACTTAAAATAAAATTTAATGCTATTTGAATTCTTAATTTATGCCTAGTTCGTACTGTTTCATAGTCAAATGCAACTGTATAAACTAATGGGCTCCTACCAACCTGTAACCAACTCCATACAAATAATTTTTTTACAAAAATCCTCATAGAATTTATTTTTTTTGGAATTATTATATTTTAAAGATAAATTATTATAAATTACTATAACTATTTTTAGATTAAAAAAATACTATTAATAATTTTTTCTTAACTAATAATAATTTATCATAAAAAAAAATTATTCCTACAGGACTTCCAACTAAGGGGACATCTATCTTATTGTTATAGTCAGCATTCTTGTTCAGCTATAGGAATCTTCTCAGAAAAAACATATTTACAACCAATTCACCAAATAATCACGCTCTAATATAAGGTCATTCTCAAATAAAGTGTATTTGAATTTTGTAGTGACAGATCATTTATTATCTAATTTTTTCAATTGAATAACACAAACTATTCTATTCGTTCAATTGATCACCAATTCTGCTAATTCTAGATGAAATTACTAACCCGAAACACTCGTTGGTGTTACTCGTGGTACTTTATTCATGATTTGAAATTATTCTACAGATTCATGTAAATTTTTTTGGGGTAAATTACACTTTGCCCCATGAGATTTCTTACAATTTAAAATTATCCACTAAGGTTTCTGAAATTATACTATCTTACCATGAGGTTTATATGTTGATTGCTCTTTACTCCAAACATTTTTGGAGCATAGTGAAATTCATCTTTAAGATAACGAATTACCTTTAAAATTACCGAAGTACTCCTTATGATTCTTTATTTTTGAAAAATTCTTAAAATTAAATTGTATAATTACATATATAAATAGATTGTAAAATATAATGTTTTTCTAAATTATTAACTTCACAATCAATAAAGTAAGACAATAACATTAGGGATAAATTGGTCTTTCGACATGAAATTCAAACTTTAATTATGATATGGGTGAAAAGTGTAATTTCAAATACCTCAAAGGGTATTCTAAAATATGCAGAAACCTTGTAGGGGCTAAGTGTAATTTACTCAAAAAAATTTACATGAATATGTACAATAATTTTTATTTTTTTACAAAGTTATTATATTATATTTTAAGAACAAATTACTGAAATTTTTTAAAAAAACTTACTATAACAATTTTTAAATAAAAAAATATTATTAGTAATTTGTACATCAATCATAATAATTTGCTACCGCGATAACTTCGTTACCAAGGGGCGATCTATCTGATTATTATAGTCAGCATTATTGTCCAGCTACAGGAATCAGAATCAGAAAAAACATTTTGAGAACTAATTCACCAAATAACCACGCTCTAATATAAGGTCATTCACAAATAAATTAACCTCCATTATTATCTAACTTTTTCAATTGACTAGCATAAACTATTTTATTCAGTCAATTGATCACCAATTCCGCTAATTATGGATAAAATTACTTATCGGAAACACTCGCTCATGTTACCAGTGGGTGGTTCGTGTTACTCAAGGGGGCTTTATTCGTGATTTGAAAATAAATTAACATCTGTGATCACATAAACTTGGAAATTTTTTATCCAACTTAGTCTCTTGAGAGCGTTAATTAGCTAGTATGTCATGAGTTTTATTTGATTATAGAGGCTGATGTGAGGTGAAATTCAAATAAAAATTCAAATGAAAGTAGTAAATATTGAAAGAAATCATATAGCACGTGATTATGGACATTTACATATTAACCGTTTTGTTTTCAAACAAAAACTAACGGATCAACCACCACCCTTCTCTCCAGTTTCTGCAAGAGACTCACAGATTATACAAAAGGCTGTGAAAGTGATTCGGAAAAGCCAGACAGAAATGAATACTGTATTCACTTGTAGGAAATACTGTTAATATCTCTTCTTCCACTTTATTATTATCAAGATTAATTGCACATTTTTTATTTTTGTATAGTTCGATAATTACAATATTTGGCAGTTGCCATCATTTGTTTTTTTATGACTCTCTCTATCTCATTTTAATAGTCATGTTTTTTTTTTTTCGTCCCAATGTATAGTTCAATTTCAATTTTTAAAAAATTGTTAAAAATTTATTTTACTAAAATATATTTATTTATTGTACTTATTTAATTACTCCTATCAATATAAATTGTACAAAATTGGCAGCATTAACAAGGGGTATATTATAAGATATAGTAAAAATATTTAAGATTTCAATAATATTAATTAATGGTTATTAATTCATGTTAAAAAAAAAATGAAACTATTAAAATAGGGCTGATGGGGTAATTATTGGAGGTCAAAATAAAAACAAAAACTTATGAGGGAGGATACATTCATTGGTATCTTATTTCAAATTTCAAATTTCATTTTTTCAACTTGCCCAAAATTATGTCCGCTATCAAATGATTCAATAATTTATAAATAGAGGGATTATAGGTTCTAGAGCTTTCTAAAAGGTTCCTGAAGAATATGTTGAGTTTCGACTTGTGATGCAAATGAGCCGAGATAAGCATAGTCTTATATTGTTTAGGCTCGGCTCGTTTATTCAATACGTCTATTCGGATTCCATTCAGGCTCATTAAGGTTCAGTTTGGGTTCGGCTTGGGCTTGACTCATTTCATATTTATAAAGTTTAGTTTGGGCTTGGTTCGGCTCATTTAGTTAAACGAGCCGAGTCGAGCTGAACCTGAGTTTACAAGACTCGTCTCATTTAGCAACTTGCAAGGTTTTGTCAATTTCAATAGCCATAAATTGTTGAATTGGGTTACAAAATATGTTAAAAAGTCTAATATTAACATAAATTTGTCATAGTATTACAATCTAATAACAACTGATCAATGTATATATGAAATACGCACTTTACATTAACTTAGTTTTTAAATTATAAATTCTACATCCTTTTGTTTTATAATTACTCAAGTGAGTCCGAGCATCTAACGAGCCGAGTTAGGAGTTGTTCAAACTCGACTTGTTATTTAACGAGCCCTATCTTATTATTTAAATTCAATTCATTTACAAATAAACAAACCTGAGCCGATTTAAATCCAGTAAAAACTATTCACTTATACAATTAGTAAGTATTGACTATATATACATCTATTTAGTCTTAAATGAGCTTACAATTATTTTCAAAGCTACGTTACTAACCAACGCATTTCCAATCAGAACTATGTTACTATCCAATATATTTCCAATCAAAACTGTTTTACCAAACAACACATTTTCAATCAAAATTATGTTAATAGCCAACAATTTTTCTATCAAAACCATGTAAGGAGAAGACCTAAACTGGTATAAATACCTTATACTACCACTTTGCTCACTTACAAGTTTCATACACTCGTATTACATTTAGTCTTTTGAAATAGGATATAGGGGAAGACTTTATCTTATTAAAAAAAAAAAACGCCTTGCAATTAAAGAGAATTAATCTATCAAAATAAATAATTTAATTTCCACAACACTAGATGAGTGGTTTTGGACTATATGTAAAAGTATTATAATCATCACGCAAGATTTGATAAAGTTATGTTGACTACAAATGATTATGTTCAAAAAATAATATGTGAAATAAATTTATTATATATAATCTATATTAAGTTTATACAAAAATTTTGAACATATGCATAATGATGTGATTGAGTTGCTTACGGATAATTTTGCCGTGAAATGATGTGAAAAGATGTAAAATAATGTAAAATATGTGAAAAGATGTAAAATAATGTAAAATATGTGAAAAGACGTTAATTGAATTGTAATTGTTATTTATTGTATCGCATAAAAGATAGTATGAGAATAACAATAATAAAATAATAAAAAATAGCAACAAAAATTTATATCTTATTAATTTTATTGTACAAAATTATTTTGAAAAGAATCTCAAGTATTACTTATCCGTATCGGTATAGTTTAAACTCACTAAGCTTACTAAACTCCTTTAGCTTAATGTTTTGTCAGGTGAGTTCGTTGACTAATTGCAGATTGGTGCAGTCGGAACCGAGTTTAACTTCCATTAGCGTGCCAAACTATTTTCTAAGAATTTGATAATTTTCAATAAAAAGTTTGTTAGTTATAATTACAGTTTTGAATTTTATTAAATACGTTTGAAAATAATGTCATATTATATTATCAAGGATTTCAAGTTTGAGTTGTATAATTTTATTATTTAGCAATTTGAGTGTTATTAAAGAGTTTTATTTTAGACTTACGTATATCGTTGGCTATTACTAGCGATATACAATGATATATGGTCGATGTCATTTCCTATTTGGGGTGTGATAGTTGAACCCTTGACAAACCTCTAATGAGCTGAGTTTGAGTTGTTCAAACTTGATTCGTTATTTAATGTGCCCTATTTTGCTGTTCAGATTCAATTTGTTTACGAATAAAAAACCCTGATTCGAGCCAGTGACGAGTTCTAATTTGTTCATTAACTGTTTGGTTGATCTGCATCACAGACATGTCACAGTTCTGCCTTAAAAGGAAGGAAATTATTTAGAAACGATTCCCTAATATGGGGTTAATAATATGGGATATTAACATAATACTCACCTGTGGTTTGAAAATATGCACAAAATCACCCTTATGGTTTATTTTTTACATAAACCTCCATTATTTTAAAATTTTAATGTTTACTAATACTAAATAATATTTTATTACTCATTATTCTAAAACTTATCATTATTTTTGGATGTGTAATGGCAAAAATAAGGACTTACACTCACACTTAAGCAAGTGTACATCACTTTTCATTAATTAACGACGGAGTGGAATTTTTATGTGAGAATAAAAAATCATGAGAAGATTCTAAGTTATAAACAAAACACGAGTAGATTTTATGCAAAAAATTCAAACCACAATAAAAAATTAGCATTTTCTCCTAATAATTTACGTACAGAGTCCAATTGTATTTCAGTGTGAAATTATTATTTTTATTATCAAAAGAAAAACAAAACAATTGAATCTCACGCTAAACTTGGCGGGAGCTTCAAACTCTGATTTCAAAATCAAAACGACCCGTTATATACCTTTTGCTTTTCAAAAATTCACTCCAAATCACAATTTGCAACCAATCTCTCTCTCTCTCTCTCTCTCTCTCTCTCTCTCTCGCTCTCGCTCGCTCGCTCGCTCCATCCAAATGCGAACTCGATTTCTCTGCATCGACTACTTCAACCCCTCCCCAAACCAAACCCTAGATTTCCTCCGCCTACCTCTGCCACGTCACCTCCCTACGCCACCGCCGTCCCTCTCCTCCGACCTCCTCTCCACCGTCTCCGATTTCGACCTCTCTCTCGAGCTCGACCTGTTACCGATCAATGATGCTCTCGATAAGTTCCTCTCCGATGTTCTCCCTAAGTTCATACACATCGATGATCGAGATTGTTCAGCTCACAGTGAGGTATTGATTTGTTCTTAATTTTTTTCTGGAAATTTTGATTCTGAGTTGTGGACCGTAGCTGATAGATACAGCAGCAAGAGAATCGAATCGAATGGAATCGAAATTGTAGCATTTTTGTGTTAAATTCATTGACATTAGAGTATCTTAATTTAAATTTTGCTATTTGTGAAAATTGGATTTATATTTTGGAGCTTGTTTTGTTTCCGGAGTATTTGATTCTGATTTATGGATTGTATTTTATGGATAAAGCAGCAAGAGAATCAAAGTTAAATTTTAGTAGCATTGATGTGTTAAAATTCATTAGCATCTGAGAATCTTAATTTAAAATTTGCTATATGTAAAGATTGGATTTCGATTTTGGATATAAATTAACATTTGAGAACTTATTTCACAATGAGGTACTTTTTTTATTTTTCATTAGTTGTTTTCATAATTTTGTTATGGAATCTATGATTCTGATATATGAACCGCAGTTTATGGATAACGCAGTGAGCGAATCGATTCAAAAAATTGTAGCATTTTGTTAAATGCATCAATGTTTGAGAATCTCAATTTAATTTTGCTATTGGTAATAATTGGATTTAGATTTTGGAACTTGTTTTAGTTGTCAAGCGAACTGAGTTTACTGTTGGAGAGCTTTGCAGCTTGTTTTCAGATTATTTGATGTTCATGATGACGAGTAACTAACTTGTGCTAAGGATCTTAGATTGATTGATTTTGTAATTTATAGAACTTTGGATCTATTTATCGTATATTGACTAATCAGCAGTTGAATGGAATTTAATATTGGTATGTTGTGACTTATGTTTTGTTTTAGCCAAATTGAAATCTTGGAATTATTTGTTGGATGGTATATTGCGACTTACGCTTGTTGTAATATCTTCCGCTCGGGTTTTGACTCAGGATCTTGTATTGAGCAGTTCTAGCTTGAGAAACTAAAGATTTATTAAATGTGTCTTGATAAATTAAAAGTTGAATCAAATCAAAATCCTAGCACTATCGCCTTTGATTGACGTCTTCATGAAAATTTAAGCATCATTGGTACATTGCATCGTCAAGAGGTTGGGTCCTCCGTTTTCCCTAGCTCTATTCTGTTTCCCCCAACCAAAAATTATGATGTTGTTGCTTAAAGTTTGTTAGTTCTGGTTATTCTGGTTTTACCTTCATTTCAAACACCAAGTATCTAAAAAGTTTTAAGTAATGTTTGTGTTTCATTTGAGTTGATATGCTCAATTAAAAATAAAACAGTATTTTTATGGTCTAGCCAAATGTAGTCTCAAGTCTTAACTTAACCTTTGAAGGTTTTTCCTCCGGACTATTCGTTCCATCATTCTATTGTGGTATCAAGTTTTGGGAAGAAACTGTCATGTTTGGTATCAAGAGTATGTGTTCCAATGTTTATTTAATCTGTTGCAACATAAAGATGGAACTGTTCGAATCGTATCATATCTAGAGCGTTTCATCTTCAGTAAAGCTAATCCGTCTCATTGCAGGAGAAGTGTGAACATAGTTTTGAAACTAATGAGGATAGTTGTATTGATGTGGTGGAATTTGAAGTGCGACAGCTGGATATATCCTTGGTAAGAGTGTCCTGCTGAACATATATGGCTGTTAATACAATATGGTATTGAAGAAGCTACATGTGTATAATCCATGTCATGTACAGAAACTGTATGTTTGAGTTCCATTTATGATATATTCTTCTTCTCTTGTAGGAAAATGGTTGCCTCTTCGAAAAGAAGTTGGAACTGTTTTCTGAAATATTGGAGGCTGAAGGCAACCTGGTAACAATTTAGACCTTTTCAAAATTTTGCTATTTCTGTACTCATATGCTGCTAGCAGTATAATATATTTTGGGTTTTCTGTATCATGTGCTTGGATTGAAAATAGGATTTCGAAACATTATAATGAGATGTGGGATGAAAGCCTTCAATAATTTTTTATGTAATGATAGTTTTAACCAACTATGCTAGATTGATCTTTCTCTTTAAGCTTGCATGTTTCGTAGTGCAATCTCTCCGTGCAACCTAAACCAGCTGGTTAATGAATACTTCTTTTGCAGGGGACAATTGAGCCAGATCTTGCATTTCATTATCCATCTGAGGCCTTAGAATCAGTATACTTAATTGATGAAATGACTTCAAATGGACATACGGATCAAAAGCCTTTCCTGCTTGAGGATGCTTGTCCTGTTCTAGACCAGGCTCACCTAAGTGACTGCACATTCCCTCTCTTGGAAGTAGATGAAATCAGCTTAGGAATTACCAATGGCGTATGTATTGAGGAAGAAGTATTACTTGACAAAATTGAAACCCTAGTGTGTGTAAATAGTGGAGAAGTTGTAGATGATGCTAAAGAGTTATTGGGTTCTGTAAACATTGACATCTTAGAGTATATATCAGGTCCATCTTCATCAAATAAGAGCTTTCCGAATGCAATGGAATGCTCAAACAGTTATCCACAAATAGATCTAATTGGCATCATTGAGCTCTCATATCTTGAAGGAAACCATGCATATCTGGGAGAGACTGCGGATTATAAATCCATCTCCATGGGAATTTTGAAATTTGAAGAATATCAATTCCTTGATTTCACTTCCTATCAGTTTGAAGATGTGCTTTGCAAATTGGCATCAGTTTCTGAAGCAGCAACATGTGAAAAGATGCCCCTAGAAGATTTAGTTGAGGATTTCAATGAATTGATTGTTAGTCATGAGCTCACTCCGATAGACGAGTGTTTTAAATCTCTGCCCATTCCTATTCTCTCGGACTATGGAAGGATAAGTTCACATTATGAATTGGTTGAGGAAATACTAGCTTCTTTGGAGCCTCAGCCTCCTTCCATCTCTGATGATATATACTTGGACTGGCAATTTTTGGAGGAAGATTATGATAGCAATGAGAAGTACTCCTCTTGTTGGAAGCAAGTGTTGGAGATAGACAAATACTCCATTGATCCGAAATCTTTTGTTGATGGAAAGCAGATATTCGACTTTGTTTTTAATAGTGCCACACCAAATGTGGGACACATAGAAAATAACAAGGAAACCTTAGATGTACGTTCTGATGACATTTCCGCAGCAGGCGAATGTCTGAATGACTTTACAACTAGCAGGTTGAATCACGATGAATGTCAAAAGCATGGATATCTAGAGATTTCGTCAGACTTAAATGCGGAGAGAATTTCTTCTTTGGTCAGTTCAATGTCGCCATTTGACAATCTAAATTTTTTCTTGAATCCTCGGGAAGCCGCCGCTGGGAAAATTTCTAAACCATCTGCTAAGGTTCTTGAAGGAGAGATAAAGTCCGAAGGTAAACTGACTGAGTCTACAGTTTTGGCAATTCCATCTGTCGATCAGATAGCACCGTGCGTTACTGCCAAAGTACAACCTCAGCCATGTGATCTCAAGTTGCACCAAGTTTACTTGTCTGGTTGTGTTTTGGAACTTATTGATAACTTTCAAAAGAATTATCTAGCCATCTTGAAAGGTGGTGCCCTGCTGGCAAAGATTCCGAAGTCAAGCTTAGCCACTGATGATAATGCATTACTTAGTCTTCCAAAACACACACTTATGGATTGGATCAAGAAAGCAAACGACCGGAAAAATTGTGTGGATGATAATGATGATACCACGGTTGCATTAGTTACTCTATGTGCAATCAAACAGACGGCTTGGTACTTGTGTTACTTTGGCATCCCGGCAGCGTATATCTATCTAAAACAGCTATGTCAAGTTCTTGATTGCCTGAAATATAAATTTAGTTTTCTCCGGACTTTGATTGAAAATATGCATGCGAAGGACATGAGAGATATAACTACATCTCATCCATCACTTTCTGTTATCCAATCAGTTCTGCAATCCCAAACCAATAATGGTGGTATGAAGATTTTGATTGTGGCTGACCAAGTTTTCTGGCTGTCGCTGAAGAGACTGTTAACTTCATTGCACATATCGTATTGTGATCTATGCAGTCTTTCCGCACATAAAAGCCAACCTGACCTTTATGGCACTATTCTGGAGGCTATGCAGCACTCGGATTGCCTTCTAATATCCACTGAGTAAGTTTTCAATCTTTCAATAGCAATCTTACTGTGAACTGTTGTTCTGGATCTATGAAAAATTGATAAATGTTGAAAATACATCAAATTGGGCATTAATTTCTCAATGTATTATTTAGGGCCTGCTACTCGCGGAGTCCATATTCTTTCTCTCTTGTCATGTAGATTTGTCAGTGACGAGGCAGTAAGGTTCTTGCTTTTTGTTATTGCTGAGAGTAATGCATGGCAAGTTGGCAACTTTCCTTTCTGATTCATTTTTTCAGCTTTGCTCGAATGTTAACTCATTTCTTTTTCTGTTTCCATTCTGGCTAGATACTTGCCTATGTTTCAGCAGACAGTAATGCATGTCGAATTTCTGTTCTCCTACGTTTTCTTTTTAGTTTTGCTTATATGCAGATAACTTTGACCCATTTCTATTTCTGGACATTTAGAGTATTTGATCATCTCTCTCATATCTAATGTAGTAAAATACTATTTACCAACCCATGGCAAGTGTTTCAGATTTGGATTGTGTCCATGAGGAAAATTTTACGTAGAAATTGGAGCTTACTACTCTTGGAACTGAAAGCTGGGATGATTTATATGATACCTTAATTCTCTAAGGCTTTCTTCATTTTTTTCTCTTCCAATCTGCATGATATTCTGATAGTGTCTATCAAAGAAGCCACTTACTTTTTTTTTTCCATTTTTTCTTCAAGGCATATTTCAGCATCATTCCGATTTGATAAATTCAGTGTTGTCTTGGAATATGGAGGTCCATGCAGCTCATCTAGAGTATCAACGATTTTCCCTAAGCCACTTGGCTTCCCTGGTCTGCATTTCTTCAAGCTGGAACTTGAGGAATCCAGTGCAACAAAAGCACTTTGTGAAGGTGTTGACATGCCCTGCAGTACTTCCTCTCCAACGGCAAGTTTCTTGAACTTGATAATGTGTGAAAGGGTTTCTTTTCTCTTCTCAACAGATGTGCCCTTTTTTGTTTTTAGTCCGACTATTATTGTTCTTTGCAGAAATAGCTAGGCAATTCTAATAATTATGCCATGGTTGTTGGTTAGACCCAAAGTCTACTAAATTTGACCATTGTTAGTAGTTGGAGATGTTTTTGTGATTCATAGTCTAATGAAATCTAGAATTTGCGGTTGGCTATATGGAACCAAAGTTGGAGTCTAGCTCTTGGTGATACTAAATTTTTAAAGATGCAGAGTAAGTTTAGCACTGTGCTATGTACTTTTCACGACATGAAGTAGGACAAACTATTTAAAGATGGAAATTTTTTGTGCACCTTTGCATGGTCTTTACTTTGTTGTTTGATTGTTGAGATATATATTAGCAAGTGTTCTTACAGAGGAACTTGAAGTTCGAGAGGCCAATAGGCAGAATCATGATATTGCTAATCTGGCTAACCAATGTAAATTTATAATGTATGGCTTGTGGAAGAGTTGGTCAAGTAGTAGCTTTTCTACTCTTATCCATGATGTGACTGGTGTTTAGCCTTGTCATGAAGTTTTCGAAAGTCTTATTTGGCTTCAAATTGATGACGGTGATGATACCTAGCAGGAGTTGGAAAAACTATTAAATTTTATCCCTTGTGAGGAGAAGTATCATATGGGATCTTCAAGCCATGAGGATGTACAGTTCACTACCGAATCAGAGCAAGTTTCTAAGAACATGCCAAATGTACCATCAGCAGAGGAACCGAAGCGAAATCCTGGCGACATTTCTTCATTTCCAGATACATTGATCATAGTCAACACACAAAATTTGAATAAAGAAATGATAATATCCCGAAGAAGCACCTATCAAAAGATTCTTGCAATGGAAAAACGAGGAGCACAAGTTGTTGAGCGAGATTTGAAGTTTCCTGTGGATGTCATTATAAGTGCTGCGATGTGCTTGGTGTGGTATGATTGTGGAAATATCAGAGAAAAAGCAACAGCTCCTGATGAGGCTTCTTCATCTTTACTCTTGTGCATTGAAAATATTGCTGCTAATATCTTGACCTCTTTGAGCTTCAGCTTCAGCTGCTGCATTTTGGTAATTGTCTTGCCTTTGTCATTTAAGGTTCAAGCTACTTAGCATTTGTTCTGCACTCAGCAGTAGATTTTGGAGTTAGGGGACATTTTGTTTAAGAAAAATAGAAACTATTTGGTTTTTGTCTTTCAAATATGTATCATCTCTAGTTCATTTCTAATAAAAGTTATTACTTTTAACTTTTTTTCTTCAGGTCTTTGAGGGGGAAAGTAATTTCCTCTCCGCTGTTATGGAATCTTCAGACGAACTTTATGCTGCAGCGTTTAACTTGAGAATGGATTTGCAACTCCTGCTCTCGCATTCTTCCGATTTGACTGATGAGATTATACTAAAATGTATTGAATCTACCGCCAAGTTAACTAGGCACATCTATCCTAAAATGCCTGAATCAGAAACCCTTGCAGAATCTTTTCTTACTTCGTTTCCCTCATTAAATCCTCTTTCAGCTCATGCAATACTGTCCTCAGGGGGTACTCTTGTTGAGTTCCTCGAGTGGTCAAATGAGCGGAGACTTCGTGCTATTCAGAAATATCATGTTCCAGATGAAAGTTTTCGGTTGTTAAGCACTTTATGCAAATATGGGGAGAGAGAGGATACTAGATCTGCAATGACTGACTGCTCCTCAGCTTCCTCAGCTCCTGAGTCTAGGAGCCATCACTGCAAGCCAGAATCTATGAAAAAGGTACAATACAGTCATAGTCCTCATAAGACCGACATTGATAAGGATGACTTATTTAATTTTGAGTTATTAAAACAATTCGGCGATGATAGGCGGAACCACCCTAAAGTTTCAAAGTCATACGATAATTGGATATTGTGGGGAGATGAAAATTTTGATGAGAATCAAGAAACTGGTATTTTCAGCAGTGATTCACCGTTTCACAGAAAACAAGGCACAAGAGCTGCTGGTGTGGCCCCCATGACGACCCCTTTGAGAGTAAGCAAGCATATTGATTCACAAATGCCAAGAACATCCACATCTTATGAGATGAAAAAGCGTACTTGGCCTTTTGATGAGGAACTTTTTGGTCCTGAAGAACCAAGTCATATTTCTTTGTTGGACAAGTTTAATCTGGACTTCAACAAAAAGTCTAGAAACCCAAATGAGGACTCAAGAGGTGAAGTTATCGATATTAATGATAGTTTTCCCACAGTAGATGATTTCTCTTCTATACCAACGGATCTTTCTGGTTTGGGGTTCGAGACTGATAGATATACCTCATTGGGGAACTCTAGAACAGCAAGAAGATTGTCATGTAGCGGGGGCCACCTTCATATTTTTCCCACTTCTGCTGAAATTAGCTCCAAATTCAATGTGTGGGATAACATTGATGATAAGGGGCAAAGCTCGAGTAAACATACAAATCCAGATTTCACAAGAAATAAATTGCCCCTAAAGCACCAAGGTGAGCTTTCAGAGGAATGTTCAGAACAGATAGAAGCTACTTATTTTCCCAGCCAGTCAGTTCGAGAGAGGTGTACGCAACAACAGAGTGGATCAGCTCTGGCAAACGCAGTTCTATCCGCTCAACCTCAGCAAGGATCACCTTGGACGATAGAGTTTCTAAACAGGATAAGGGAAAAGAGCAGATTGCGCCAGCAGGCCCTTCCGCCTAACATGTCGCCCATTTTTTCCCCTTTCTCGAAAAACATATCGAAGGGCACAAAGAGGAGAAGTCCGTCTCTTCTCGATTTTTACAAGTATCAAGGGGGAAACACAAAGACTTCTAAAAAGATCAATGAACCGAAGAGGCAAAGAAGATCTTCACAGCCGCCGGCCTTTTCCAAGAAAGAGAAGACGATACCTTCCACTCTTCCAGTATGTACCCCGCTTGATAAGAGGGCACGACGGGTAGGTAGACTGTTAAATACATGATGAGTTTGTCAATTATTTACTGTGGGATTATGTTACAATGTCCTGCATTTTCTGTTAGATATCGAGAAATATACTTTTCTCACTTTTCTCATGTTTCTAAACTTTTTCATCTCAATTTTTCTCTGAGTTCTAGCACGCAACTATGTTGACAGCTTGACTTCCTAAAATTTCCTTTTTTTTTTTTTTTTTGTTCCTGAGTAATATTTCTGCTATGCATCCATTTCATTCACTTCTTTTATGTAAATCCCACTTCCGGTTTCCATTTTGTTTATGTTTCGTGTCTAACCACATTATTATTCATGCAGACGCTTTCATTTTCATCGGGTGGAGGTGGAGGCCAAAGCAAGCTGATCTGGAGTGATAAAGTTGAGCATAACATGGACAGAAGATTTTACCACTGAGCTCAAAATTAGAAACGCGTACCAGGTCGATGACGATGTGTAAGAATTCGTGATCTCTTTCTCAATTAAAATGCGTTGATTCTCATATGTTTTCTATCCATGCATCCTCAGGGTCTCTGTATGTAACCTGCACCACGCAGAAACGAAAATCAGAGTAACTAATATCACAGAGAAAAATAACTTTGTAAGTCATATAATAATCATAAGCAATGAAAATGTTATTATTAAATTTTAGTTTTACTTTAAAATTTTTTATCAGCTTATAGCGTCATTTGGTGGAGCTTTCTTCCATCTTAACCCACCCTAGTTATCCCGTTAGGGACTTGGGGCTGCCAATACGTTGGGGCTGTATCCAATGGGGTTGTTTGTTTGACACATAAATATTATACTTTTGTATTCCCCCTTAAGGTAAAATCTTTAGTTGTTGCAACAGAAAAAATAGTTATCCACACCTTCAAGAGAATATTTACGCTTTTGTGAAAGTACAAAATTTGATTCCCCCTGCCCCGGAAAAACCTGCATTTTTTTTCATGCTTTACGGTAATACCAACTATTTTTACTACTTCTAACGATTTATTTTTCTTTTGCTACCTAACACACTTTTAATACTATTATCCAAAAGTTCTCTATTTTTTGGTGCAAAAAGGTAAAATCGCTTACTCTGGACGCCCCCACGACCTCCGTCCTAAGGGTCATGTGGAGGATGTAAGTCAGAGTACCCAGCGGTCTCTTAGACAGGTGGCCCAGTGCCTGGTGCACACAAGGACCCACCCCCGAGAGGAAGTGAAAGTTCCACACTGCGGCTGCCAGGATTCGAACCTTTACCATTTGGTGCAAACTCCTGCCCAAGTACCAACTGAG
>MKEJ01067033.1:0-10616 GCA_001753735.1 Embelia ribes | reverse complement strand
TTGAGTTGAGTTGAGAAAACTAAATTAACAGTAAAACATCAAAAATAAAATAGCAGTATTAATTAAGATATTGCCTAAATGCGAAATTTTATAAATTAACTTCATCTCCCTAATTATCCTAACTAAAGAGCTCTAAAATATTGTTAAATTAGAAAATTATTGATGTGTATAATCTAGTTTATTTTAACCTAGTGTGTTATCGGGTGATTGTCAGACATTATAGCCATGCCTAGGCAAAAAATCTAAAAGGAACTTACATAGTGTGTTATTGGGTAATTGTTAGACACCATAACTATGCTTCAGATAGGTTAAAAAATCATAAATTTTAGACTAATTTAATTTTTAGATTAAGTTTATTAAAAACATACCCATCAATTAAGAGTTAGGGAGATTTCATTAATTCATCTTCATTCCCTAGGCAAAAAAGGAAACTAACCTAACATAATAACTATAAATCTAGTAAAATATGAATAACAACAAATACAAATATGTAAATAAGATGATTCATAATAATTAGTAAGAAAATGATTGAAAAGAATTTACAAAATTATATTGAAAAGAATAAAAGAGAATAAGAATCTTGAAGGTTGTCTCTCTAGCCTCCAAAGTTAGACAAGAAAAATAATGAATGTTTATATAGAAACTTAGGGTTGGAAAAACATTTTTATATTGCTAGCTTAATTAAGATTACAAAAATATCCTTAATGAAATATTTTCTAATCAGATTCGAAATAATATAAATCAAGTGTTGCATTTTTATTTCCTGTGATTGACTAGTCAACAACACTGCACCACTTCACAAGAAAATTCATAACTAGCTGTAAAAAACTCGGAATTGAGCTCAGTTTGAACCATTGGAAAGATAATTCAACGAACTTTCCAATTATATGAAATTGATACCAAAATTTGCTCTAGAATTTTCCAAAAACTCAGCAAAGTTCATATTTTTTGTTTCCGAAACACTTTCAACTAATAGATAATTAAATCGTTCACTTAGTACTTCGTAAAACTCGTTTCTTTACACTTTAAATCTTAAACCAATGTCCAAACATAATGTTTGATATAATATTCCAAGAGAATTTGCTTCTTGGCTTAAAATTGTCATATTTAGCGTGATAAATCTGCAATTAACATAAAAACATGTAATTCCTAAATATAACAAGTTTCATATATTAAATTGCTATATAAATAACTTAAAAACTCAATTATGTATATTTAATTAATACAATTTCATAGTATAATAAGAAGGGTCACAAAAATTTAAGCGAAAACGTTTACTTCGTTCATTATATTTCATTAAAACCATAAGTTAGTTTTGTTTGACATGAATGGAAGAAGTGCAGATATACCCTACACAAAAATTAAAAATTAAATTTGCACATAACATTCCCACGTGGTAATGGGTTATAGGCTTTAGTGTAGTAATAGGTTATAGGCTTTAGTATTGTATTGAAAAGACCAAATCCGAGCTACAAATTTTACTGGAGATAAAACTGTGAATATTTATTCAATAATTCCATTATATCCTCTGACAGGATCTTTTGTTGTCGTTAAAATCTGTTTTATTTATTTCTCACTGGTTTTGACATCCGCGCTTTTTTCAGGAAAGTGAATATCTAACCAAAAAAAAAAAAAATGTATGCTTTGTCAATAACTTTTGGACTATATATATAAAATTTAAAAATATTTTTTTATTATACAAATTAGATTCTATTTTTATACCAAGAAGCTATATCTCACCGTAATATAATTTTTTATAGTCTTATAAAATCTTGACTCCGTCCCATTTTCAATTCCCCGTCCCTCCCAATTTCTCATTCTCTCTCTTCAAGTAAGGTTTCTAGAATTATTTTTCTTATAATTTATTAAAATTATTTTTTGGATTAATTAATATAAACAGAAAACAACTTATTATTAGTATTTTTAATTAATATAAGTTATAATAAATTATACTTAATTTATAATAATTTTGTCCTAAAAATATAATAATTTTGCAAAAAAAGAAAAAAAAATCTTATACATTACAAGAAGAAAAAATTCTGTATTGAGAGCAAATCCAACCTTTTTGCCCCCATAAAATAATGAAAATACCTATTTTAATAATGAACACCAGCTTGCATAATTCCTTGATTTATAAATTTTTAATCAAACTGAAATTTAAGTTTAAATTTGAAAAGAAGAAGGCTTCCCCACCGTGTTACAAAGTCATATTTTGCTTACGAATTTGTAGGATAATTACTAGCACTTAATTTAGTAATTTGCATTAGATTAATTAATACGAACTTAATTGATATTCATAAAGGTTGGCATGTGTATAGATAAGATGATTAATAAAGCTATTCAAGAAAAATGACCGATGGTTTGGCATCTTTGTGATATAATAAGTCAATATGCAATATAATTTTAACTACGGTTGCTAAAAACTCGTGACTGGTACTATAATACCTGTTAATGAGGCTTCATTACAATTTTTGAAAGTTAATTTGAGTTTATGCTCGCGTGATCAACAAAAATAGCAATCCTTTCATTCAAACACTTGATAAAAAAAAAATTGGATTAAAACCCAAACCAAACCACAACTACAAAAGTTAGTTTGGCTATGATAGTATATTAAAACCCATTTACTCTAACCAAAAAGCCCAAAAGTAGAAAAGAGATGAACTTAATATGAAAGTTGAATTTAATTCCAAATGTGGGATATCTCTTATTAAGAAAAAAGTTGAGCTTTATGTTATTCTTACTCTAATCGCAACAAATGTCTTTCCATATATTCGACATGTATGTGGTATTGTTTGGATAGGAAAATAATAATATCTTTGCTCATGATAATGCTCTTTACATCAATGGTATTTATATATTCCCTACTCTAGAAAATATATTGCCCACTTATGTTTCGTCTCTTTTATGTTCCAATATTACCTTTTGCTTTATCTTTTTGTCATATAAAACTGCATGGCCAAAGTCGTAAATAAGCAGGTAATACTTATTGCCAAACTTAACGGATGCATCATTACAATTTTGCATTTCTCAATGTCCTTCGGTTTTCAACTCCTATAGTAATTAATAAGCATTTTATAATTATTGAATTTCTTAATAATGTGTAATAACAATCATTAAATTACTATAGCTACAACTTGGTTTATACTTCTTCCACCTATTCAAACTTACTTCCATGAGAATACGAGAAGCCTTGTCTCCTTTCAGTTTTATTTTCTTAATAATATGCAATGTAAACCATTAATTATCTCTTCGAATCACGTTAAAATTAAGGGAGTGCTTGATGGAGATCAAAAAGGAAGATTCGAATATTTTAATTTATTTATTTATTTAAATAAGTCAATATTTTATTTAGTTTAATTTATTTACTTTTCTAGAAATATTTAGTTTAATATTAGGTGATTCTTTTGAGGCCTATATATAAGATTTCTTTAATTATTTCCTAGCAAACTGATTCATAAATAAAAATTTGAGAATTTGTTAATTTATCTTACTTTCTTTTATTTTTATTATTTGTTATAGTCGAGCTACATTACTTTCTTTTATTCTCATTGTTCTTTGTAGTTATCCTACCTCAGTGTTTCTCATCATATTTGTATCGGTGTCATTCATCATTGTCTTCATTTTTGGTCTACTTATACCTTCTATTGGGGAGTACATTTAGCATGGAAAAGGGGTACATACTATCCAGGAGTTTAATATGATTTGCAAATTTTGTTAAGAGGTATTACTTTTTGTTCAACAATTATACTATATTGGAGTATTTTTCTTTCTTTTTTTTTTCTATTAATGTTTTTAGGTCTGCAATGAACAAATTAGAAGTTTAATGAGTTGGTTGTGATCAAATCTCGCATTTGTTTGCTTGTATAAATAATCAGTTTTTATTTTCAATTTCAATATGAGGCGTTATTTTCAATTTCAATATGAAGCGTCATAAAATTTATTTTTTATATTTATTTTCCAAATTTGTATATTTTTACAATATAATAATAACCTAAAAAAGAAAGTGGTTAGTTTGGAGAAGGTAGAAGTCATAAGTTACCAAATTGGGCAAGAAAAGAGGAAAATGATATGCAAAGGGATAAAAATAAAGGGAAAACGTGAAAGATTGATACAATTATAAAATCTTAAAAAATCTTGTAGAACTTGTATTTTATTGCTGAATTTGATGCTTTGTTTGAATATGCAACTAACAATTCAAAAGGCTAGGAGTGAAAAAATATGTTTTTATCGTAAAATTCTAAAGAACTAACTTGTACAGGATTTTAATTGAAAATTTATTTAACTTTTGTTTGAAATGTATTGGCCATGTTGCCGAATTTCCTGAATTTTTGCTTAGTGTTTCCATATATTTTTAATCTCGTTAACTGAAAGTAATATCTTATTGAAATTGCAAGCAAAGATAAGTTCAAATCATTTTTATTGAATGGGAGATGTAAATGTCAGAAATCATGCATGTAACTTTTATGGTTTAAAGTTTTATTTTGGGGATATTTGATAGTCAAAGCTTAATTCGATTATAGTTATTTAATATTTATTATGAGCTAAGGATTCTTATCATTGTGTTTTCTATTGTATTATTGTTTTAGTAAAAATAACTTACTATCCGTGTTTACAC
Organism: Embelia ribes; assembly: GCA_001753735.1. Classification (NCBI taxonomy): domain Eukaryota; kingdom Viridiplantae; phylum Streptophyta; class Magnoliopsida; order Ericales; family Primulaceae; genus Embelia; species Embelia ribes. The sequence continues at coordinate 6,001 of MKEJ01067033.1, read as the reverse complement.
GTGATTGAGATATATGTTTTGATATTGTTACTTACAGAAAAAACAATTACGTTTCTACTCCCTTGCGTATTGCTTAGCATAGCATTTTACAATAGATATGAAGACACGTTCATATATATGAACTCTTTGTTTGCATTGACTTGGATTAATGTTAAAACGATCTCTTCTGGTAATAGTCACTAATAAATATTATCATTTTAATATCATATCAAACCCCTCAAACAGAAAGAATATAGACATAATTGTAGTATTGAACGATTAAGTATAGTTTGATTTGTAAGTATAATCAATTGCATTCTAAAAAATTCACAAGAATATATTGCTACTTTTAATGTAATTAAGAGAATATATATGCACATATGTATTTGCATCATTAATGGATTTCAATATTATTTCATGAAATTTTTATTTATATGAAGAAGTTTTATGTAAATAGTTAATGTGAAGGGCAACACGTGCATCGCATGTGTCATCTACTAGTACAATACAAAGGAAAGTTCTAGAAAAATATTTCCATATTACAAGAATGTTACGAGAATATTTGATATTGATATTCGCATGACTAGTCCTTATCCTTCTGTGTAATATTGCTAATACAATATTTTTGTAGCGAACCTTTCATTATTGAAAAAGTTTATGTAACAATATCATTGACAGTGGAAGAAACTTTGAATATAATAGAGTTTAACACTTTTGAATATAAAAATAAATAGAAAATAAAAGTGAAGGAAACCAGAAAAATAAAAAAATCATAGTAATCATTATAGATAAAAGTAACAAGTCTACTGTTACCCTTGCAAGCAATGACTTATTAAGTTTCTTTACAAAATTTGAACAACGATCAAATACTAAAATAATCTTGTCATATGAGATGTAACAGGAGTATGTTATAGGAGCAAGAATGAAAGAATTAGATGAAAGAGTAAGAGAGAAGACCAAAAAAAAAAAAAAAANNAAAAAAAAAAAAAAAAATCGTATTTTACTTTTTTAAAAACAACAATTCTATTTAAAAGTTTTTAATCACACTCAAAAAATATGGGTTTTTCCTTCTTATACATGTTTATAATTAAAAAATAAAATTGAAAAACTTTTTCAAACATCCAAACATGTTTACTTCTCCTCATAATTGAAATCTTTTAACACTCGTTCATTCTATTCAAAACCAACAATATAACGGAGGCCAATCCACACGAACCATCATTTTTTCTAGACGAAGAACTTAAAAGAGTCCGTGCTCTTTGGGCTAAGGCGTCGATTGTTAAGCTTATCAGAAATTTCTTGCCTTTCAACCAAGTTGCACAACAACTTGGAAGGTTGTGGAAAACTAAAGGTGCGCTTCAAGCACTTGATCTAGGAAAAATTGCTACACTATCTGCTTTCAAATAGCTGATGATAATTTCCAAGCACTTGTAGGAAGTCCTTGGTTTCTATTTAATCATCATCTTAATGTTATTCAATGGAAACCAAACTTCCGTCTACTGATGAATTTAAACCAAATATTTATGTTTGCGTTCAATTTCCAAAATTACCATAAGACTATTTTGCCTTTTCTCATGTGTATATACAAAGTGTAGTATACGAACTTTCATTCTTTTTGTACACTTTGTGGACTTATTCGACATACAAATGGAAGTCATCTCAATACAATAATGTTTTTACATGTAATTTACGGAAATGGCTACATTTTGAGGATAAATTATTTCAATTTAAGGATAATTTATTACAAGTATTTTTAATTTAAATTTTATTAAAATTAATATAGTAAAATGTCCTCCGTTCATAGTAATTTGATCCTTAAAATACAATAATTTCGTACAAAAATTTCTTGTATATTACAAGAAAAAAAGATTCTTGCATTGAGAGCAAATCCCATGCAAATAACCGCCACGAGAAAACAATAATTAACTCAATCAATATGGAAACGACATCTAGTGATTCGTCATAAAATGAAGATGCAACATGGCAATTCACTAATAAAAATCAACGACGAACTACAGCACGTGGACAATTTCCGACACTACTGACGGTCCAAAAGACCAACGGCTGATCATCCTCCAGCAACACGCCAATTACTAAATATGGAAAATTTTAGAAAATGACAATGAAATAAATTCTACACGGTATGACCCAAATAAATTTTTGTCCCCAAAAAAAATAAAAATGTAATTATGAAAAAATGGAAACCAAAATTAAATCATGTGATCAAAAATCTAAATACAAACCCAATTACAAATCAGCCCATCCCAACTACAAGCCCCACTTTAGCAAACCATATGCAAGCCCATCACCAGTAACAAACTAGAAGAACTTAACACCACAAAAAACAAAACAATTTCCTCATCTGCTACAAATTAGGGCTAATACAAAAAAACTAAAAATCGAAAATCGATCCGGAACTGGCTATAGAGTGTATCAAAAAAATTCGATCCCAATTGGCGTGTTCTTGATCCAGTATCGATGCATTAGAAACTGTGATTTTCGAGCCAAGCCATGGATAACATAATGTAATCTAGAACTTGGCTGATACGGATATAAGATTGGACTGGTTCGATCCTGACATAGGCTTGGACCAAGACTGATTTCAAATAAATTTTTTATTAATTATTTTATATATATTATACATGCATACCTACATAAATAATATACATAACCAATATATTCATTCTATGGCTAGAATGTTCGTTTTGAAAAGAAATTCTATGAAGTTGCTAGTTTGTATAGAAATCTATGAAGATACTTGTTTTGTAGATAAGCTATTAGGAATCTTGTTTGAAGAAAAATACTATTGTGATGTTCATTTTGAGGAAAAAAAGGTACTAGAAGAATGCTTGTTGATTGGGCAACAAAAGTGTATATAATAAGTGGTCATTTCATATATTTTAGGTTGTTTATCTTGTATTTAACGTATCAAACTTGTTATATTTCAATATTACACATCTGCATATCATTTGCAGGATTATGGTGTAAAATGATATGATTTAAGGGACAATTGAGATGCTTTTGAAGTTATGAGAAAAACAATTTTGTGTGGACCATGATTTGAAACTTTAAAAGTGAAAAGAATAAATTTTGAGAAGGTTAGAACGAACGATTTGATCACCCGTTTGTTGAAAGTTTCTTATACGTTAAAGACCTGAGTATAACGTCCCAGAAATTAGGTACAAAATTTTCATTTTATTTGTCGTTGCATTATAGTATGTCTTGTGGTGTTATATATACGTTGGTGGTGAAAATGTATATTAAGGTGTGGTGGTGGTATTTCATTTATGCATTTTAGTTGCATTATTGTTGTAACGTCATAGAATTTCCGAGAAATTTTTTCGCATTCATAATAATATTATAGAAAAGTATAATATTATTAATATGTATTGTATGACATGGGGATAGCATATGTATAACTACGTAGTTGTTTCATAAGTGTTTGGTTAGAAACGATTAGTGTTTCGTATTTTGGTTTTGACATGAGTTCCTAGGAGTGTGTTGTGAGTTGATGAATATTGACATGATTGAAATATGATATACATATTAGCGTATCAGTGTTGAGGATGTGAGATAGGGTGGTGCGTAAGCCGTTGTAATGTTTCATTATTCGTTTGAAAATTATGTCAGATTGAATGCTTTCCGTATAACAGTTTTGTATTTTTGTCATATCTCCCAAACCGTAACTCCGATTAAGGCCTATTTTTTATTGGAAAGATATTTCAATTTTCTATAACTTTCATGTTTTGACAAATTGCAGAGGGAGCCGTTCGGATGGCTCAAACTACCATTCGAACGGCAGGGTCGGGAATAGACAACAAACTTAAAAACAGAATGTTAAGGTAGTGAATGCCATTTCTTTTTCCAGTGTATTTTTAGAATACAAAGAGAGAGGAGAGAGGCCGAACTCTAGGGTTTGATTTCATCTAATTCTAAGGCTCGGACTGAAGAAATAAGTGGATATTCTTCATCCCTACGTCGTAAAGCTCATTTCTACGTTAGTATTTTTATCTATTTCATTCGTTAGAGTTGCCCTGATTTTCGTGCACATGTTGTACGCAGAAATTAAATTGATATTATTGGTCATCTTGATTAGTTGAACAACTTTATACCGATGGGTATTGAAGAGGTAAATTGGGGCTTTTTACTTAGGAGGTCTTGGAAAGGCTTCTAATGCAAATTGAAGTACGATAGTCAACGAACCTAATATAAATTAGATGACTTTGTTCATATATATGTGTTATGATTTGTGAATGTGATATGAGATGGGATTATGTATAAATTAGAGTAGATGAATAAATGGAGATGTTATACAATGTGGTGATTATATGTATGTGGTGATTAAATTAATTAAGTGGATATGTTATATAATGTGGTGTTAACATGTATGTTATGAGTAAATTGAATATGTAGAGATGGTATATAAGGAGGTGAATGTATGGTTATCGAGTTAGTGAATTTGATGTTATGAATTATATAAGTCTGATGCTAGTTTAATTATTATGATTACTTGTAGTAGTAACTTCAAAATAATTAAATTGCTTATGTTTATGAGGAGGAGGGGATTTATGAGTACATATTTATATGTGGTGATTATTACATGTATATTTCCATTATCATACATTAAAAATAGCATGATTATATGTAGTATCTATAACGTGCTTTTTTTATATTATATAAAATATACATGTTATATGTGGTGACTATAGCATATACATTTTTACATTACGAATTATATAATTATATATGGTAACTATAACATGTTAATTCACTATCAAATACATTACATGCATTCATGCGGAGGATGTGTAAAAGTGGTGATTAAAAATGTGGTGAATTTTGAAAGTAATGCGGTGTGTGTTCTTTCAAAATAGGACTTTTTCTATAAAATCAAGCAAAAAAGCCATTTAGGCTCACGGTGAAAGACAAGAAACCGGATCTAGAATTTACCATTAATCAGCCGAAGAAGACAGTGATTAATGAAGACTTTGATTAGATCACAGAATGGATTGGCTAATCTTAGTATTTTATATGCGGTGTTTATAGTCCCAAAATATGTGGTGTTCATGTGTGGCGCGTGGTGTTGATGCATGTGTGCATGGGCGGGGGTTGACATGCATCATCATTATTATATTTATGCTCATAACATTCATACATATGTGGAGATGTGTTTATTCATGTACATATAGCCTAATCTCTCTTTTATAGTGCAGTTACTTGGCTAACCGTATATTCTTTATTTCTTTTTGCCAATATACACATGTTTTATTATAGGTACAAAAGCAAGCCCAGAGCAGAGATAAAGGTCATGAGATATGATGTTCATATTTTTTGGCGCACATGTTAGTGCATTTATTTATGTACTTTTCTTTTAAGTTATTGCGTACTCTGATTAGCGAGTGTTGTGTATGAAAATATAGGTGTGTTCTAACTCATGTACGAGGTGAATAACATACTTATACCTTCCATATTATTATTTTGGCCAAGTTTTCGGCTAGAGATGTATATTGTAAATAGGTGATATATTGGTATCAGATGATGGTGTATATTTTGGCCATATCATTTATATTATGGCAATATGATGGTTGTTAATGTGATGTGGATAGGATGGTGGTTATTGTAATATGGATTTTTTATGTATTATTTATATCATTTCGATTACATCCCGGGGTTGCGGATTTCGGGACGTGACGGATTGGTATCAAAGCTACCGGGTTATAATAACCTAGGAGCTTTGGGGAGGGGGTTTACCAATAGATGGATATTATTTAGTGGATATTGATTAGCGAGTTACATAGTTAGTCATAAGTAAAGAGATATGATTGATGAGATGTATGTATTTGCTAAGTATTGGAGATGGATGTGATTTGGTATATATATTAATATATATATATATTCGAGTGGAGATGATTGTTATTGCATCCATATTAGATATTATGTTGGTTATATTAATATAACATCTAGATGCATTGGTTAAGTGTTGAGGTGCGTAGTTGATGTATATATTATTATTATTATTATT
>MKEJ01067029.1:0-10265 GCA_001753735.1 Embelia ribes | reverse complement strand
ATGGCTCGATAAGTTACAAAATACCTAACCTAACAACATGTTCACCTAGCAATCAACTTGTAGATGCAACTCAAGCTCTGAGAAGGAGCTGGATGCTCTACCCTGAATGCTTATATGCTTGCAATGTATTTTCCTTTATGTACCAATTGATAAATAAAAGGCAGACGGGATTAATTTATGAATGGTATTCAATACGTTAATTATAGTATAAAGAGAAACACATCACACATCTCCATTCACATGATGTCATATTCATCATAGTAAAAACATAACGCCATATTTGCCATATTCGTCAAGTAAACACGCATTTCATCACAATCATATAGCCACACAATATTTATGCATAAAAATTTTAGTAGGTACCCTCCACACCCTAGGTCTCACGTGAGATAAAAAATGGACATTAAATAGGGGTTTATCCCTCGCTCTTCAAAAAAAGGCCCGCATGACCTCTATTTTACTGCCACAAATTTATTTTTCGCAAAGATGACCCACTACTGGCCTTATTTAAGAAAATTGCAAAAACTTCACAAAATACCATATATTTTATCAAAAACGTAGTACAGTGTTTCCCAACAAAAATCACTAATATACATATTTCACCACACAATACACCATTGCATAGTTTTACAAAATACTTACGCTAGTCATTACTTCTTATGCACTCAATTCTTTTATTCACACAATTAGCACGCAACACATACACCATGATATACTATACACTATGCAAATATGAATTCAAAAGCACACATATATTATATAATAATTATCATAGTATATTAACCGTAACTAACCCGTACCTGACGTCGTTATCGTAACTTTTTACAGGTTTATGTTGACCTTCCTTCATGAACCACACTGTTGACGCAAAGAATCATCAAATTTCTCATCCTTGAGTCTCGTAAAGGGGTCTAAGGTTGAAAAATAATACAAGTAGTTCAGTTTTTTAAATTGTCCAACTATATCAGTTGACTGATTTGGAACAATCAGTCGACTAATTGTTTAGTTATCATGCCAGTCTCAATTGTTTATAAATAAGTTGTTCCATTCTTCATGCTAGTCTCAATTGTTTAGTTATCATTTACCAAGGTTTCTAAAGGTCTTATATTCCACATACAAGATTGAACTTTGAAGAAAATAGAGTATTTTATCAAAATATAGTTTGTATTTCAAGAAATAGCGGGTAAAATACCAAAAATTAGTTTATTTACAACTTTAAAACTCTAATACTTGTAATTTCATCAATGAAATTCAAGGGTCAGGGATTTACTCACCAAGATTTTAGTGAAAATGTAGCAAGGATGGTCTGCAAGACTCGTGTATAGTATGTACACACTTATTATTAACCAAAATATAGCGTTTCACCTTGCTTCTTCTTCTTCTCTCTAGAAGAGTGAATTGCCTATGTATTCTGGTTAGAAATCCAGAAGAATGACGTTATATATGTATGTAAGTATCAGTAGAACACATGTCCATTTTTTTCAAAACTGTCTCAAACTGTATCAATCGACTGATACCTAAAAATCAATTGACTGATTTAGGTTATGTGTGAAATTTTTTTTCCAGGATGTTACAATTTTGATGATAATAAATTAATATAAAGGAAAATAAACAAAGTCAAGTCTCCAAAGTGGACTAATATTTCAAATAAATTTATTAAGGAAAGATAGGAGATGAGAACAAATTTGAAGTATTACATAGATCAATGTTCAAAGAGCTAAGAGAATCAAATATCCGATGTTCAAAATTGGAGATTAAAGAGCTCAGAAGTGTCAAGAATCAGATCGCAAGTTTGAATATAAAAAAATTAGCCAAGAAATGTTCAAAATATATTCAAAAGACATAGGGAAAGTTCAAAAATATGTAAGAACAAGCCAAGAGAAGAATGAACTCAAAACTACATCGAAAATTTGGTTAAGGCGTAGAACTGGTTAAGGACATTCTTGGATCGGCTGGAAGAGCCCTTAGGTCCGGCCAACTAAAGTTAAAGATTGGACATATATAGGTCCAGTTATAAGACCTATCAGTTCAGCTTGAGCATTCCTCGGTCCGGCCAGCTGATACTAATTCAAAAATGATGCGTTCGAAAATTTGAGATCTGCAAAAAGATGGAAAGAAATCAAATCATAATAGTCATATTTCAAACTTTTCAAGGCTCCTTTCTATATAATGATGGCTCCAATTTTCAAGATCAACAACAAGAAAAATAAGAAATAAAGAGAATACACTCCAAAGAGATCAACATTTCCAAAATATATTCTCATTATCTTCCTCACTCAAAGGTTAAATCAAAACAACCTCCATATCTATAACCTTTGGTGTGAGATCAAAACATTCTTGAATGATTCAATTGTATTATTTTTTGGAGGATTTTTGTTACATTGAGAATTTTCATTTTCATATTCAAACTCAATCTTGTAAGGTTTCTACCAACCTTATAAAGAAGTGGTTTATAAACTCTTAAGATAGAACCAGTTTAAGTTGCCCTCACAAGCCTAATCATTTACGGTTTCAGTAGCACCCGCAAGCCTACTTGTAAATATTTTGAGTAGCACCAACAAGTCTACTTGGTACAGTTGGATAGCACCCACAAGCTATTCATTGTAAAGGTTGGATAGCACATACAAGCTATTCGGTAAAAGGTCTGGTTAGCACCCGTGAAGACTAGCCATCTTGTAATGTTAGTTTATAAAATTATAAGGGAACTCAATGGGAGTTTTGGAGACTAGATGTAGGGGATCGTATCAATCTTTGACCAAACTAGTATAAAAATTTTGTGTATCATGTTATTCTCTCTTTACTTTTATCTTTCGCATTTCTATATTATTGTTAAATATTGTTTCATAAGTTTTTGAAAGAATAATTTGAGGGGGAAATATTTTAAATAAGTATTTTTATTGAAAAACCAATTCACCCATCTCTTGATTTGCTATTTGGACTAATGTACCTTGTAATTGTTTAATAAGTTGAAAAACAGAATTGGCACATGAACTTGTAATAATAACATTACAATGCATATGAGAATATATATGCGAAACTGAGCCGTATGTATAATAAAGAGAGAGGAATCAGATTTGCTCTATCGAAATCCAAGAGAGTATAGGTGTTGACTGAGACAAAAGTACCATGGCGGGGATGCCTATTTTAACCGCGATAACGACTTATAAAGTCAATCACTACTATAGGGAAGTGTTGGATGTAAAAAATTGGGAGGTTGCTCCATGTGGACTTTTTCGGTAAGATGACCATTCAAGAAGAATTGCACACATCCAACTGGAAACTGGGACATCCAAAAGAGAGAGCCAAAGAGAGAACCAACTGAATCGTTATCAGTTTGGCAATAAGTGCATAGGTGTAAACTAGTCAACTTCCTCACATTGATGGAATCATTTGCCAACAAAACTTGCCTTATAGAGCTCGATAGTTCCATTCACCCCTATTTCATGTTACATACATATTTACTTTGTGCCAATGTGAGTGTTTAATGGCATCAATAAAGTAAGTCGGTTCAATTTGCTGCTCAGTATATTGCGCCACAAAAGTACGAGGTAAAGGCCACCGGATCATCCCATTATTATATTATTTAGCAGTAGAAATGTTATTGGGAGCCCATGTTTGCATGGCATGAATACGAGTGGAGAACATAGTTATGGATTTATTGGTGTTGTCGAGTATGAATGTGGACTGGGGTGGTTGGGTAGTGCTATGGGTTGCGGGTAGGGGCTACATTGGGCCAAGGGAACTAGAGCTAGGTGGAGAGGCGCTTAAGCTAGAGCTCAGAGAAGTGGTCCAAAAGAAATAGCCTGGACTAGGAGAGCGTGTAACTCAGGTTAAAGATGGTTGAGCTGAAGAAGGTGACATGGACAAGGTGGGGTATTTAGGTATGGCTCGTCAAAGGGAGATGGGATCGTAAGTAGTGGGCTTGTACTAAACCGAGGTGGAGGTATTATGGGGATAGCATCAAGCTTGGAGTTTGTTGTATTTTGATACGCTCACAAAAATATGGTAATGTATTGGTGACTGTTGCAGTGCGGATTGGTTGTTTGATTGTTAAAACGAAAAATGAGTATTGTCAGAGACAATGTGACGGGCTAAATACATGTGGCGAGGTTTTGGGTCAAGACAATGGTAGATGGGATGCGATTGACCGTAACCGATTAGGACACATGTGACGGATCATTTTTGTAAATATTTTTTTTATATTGCCTAAAAAATAACCAACATGCACAACCAATACACCGAGCAACCCATAATCTAATGGTTTTAGAAAAAGCTTTTTGATGGATATTGAGAATTTAAAATAATGGTGGGCATGAGGTTAATATGGTAACTAGTGGTAAAAAAGGCATCATCCAAAAAATTCTTGGGAGTGAAACTTTTGGTGAGCAAACACAACTAAAAAATGTTGCAGTAGCGACAGAGGTTTGCGATGCAAAAATAAATTGTTTCAAATAGCAATGGCTTTTCCGATGGTAAACAATTTTTTTTCCGATGGATTTTCCCATAGAAATTTGAAACATATCCAAATCCTTTGCAAATTATGTTGCTAAATAAGGCGGGAAAGTTTCACTTCCTAAATTACTACGAATTTTGCAAAGAAAAAAATCCATCGCATAAATTTATTGCAAATATAATTTTTTTAATAATTAAAAATCATCCATTGGAAAATCCATTGCAAAATCAGTTGCTATAATCCATTTAAACATCCGTTACAAAAAATGATTTTTTTTCATTAATTAAAATTATTCCATTGGAAGATCTATAGCTGAATTTCCGTTGCAAAATCCTTTGCTGTCTTCAGTTTAAAAATCCCCACACATATTTTTATTTTTTATTAATTAAAAATTATCCGTTGGAAAGTCTGTATTAAAATATCCGTTGGAAAATCCGTTGCAATTATCCGTTTAAAAATCTGCTACAAAATTTACTTTTTTTATTTATCCTTCCAAGATCCATTAAAAATACATACAAATCCATTTCAATGTCTGTTCTAAAATTCTGAAACTTCTCCACAAAATCAACACTACTTTTCAATTAGTGTAGATGAACAAATCCAACAAACACCTAAAAACTTCTGTTTTTGACATTATTGCTGTTAGTTGCCTTATTCACTTATCAGTAATCTGTATCTTGGTTGTTGACAGTTTTATCGATTGACTCTATTGTTAGTAAGCTGTATTACTTATTGAAATTGATATTTTTTTAATCACTGGCTTATTATATATCTTTCCGCTTCCGCATTATACGCGTTGTTGTTGTAAGTTAGAATTTATTATGTTCAGAAATATGCAGATATTTGCGTTCCACTATTCCAATTTGATGATTGTGTGTGAACATGTAACCAGGTGATTAATTCCTTGATTTTCTAAAAACTTATTGAATGAACAATATCCCCCTCCCTTCCCCCAAAAAATCACTTTATACCGAAAATAAACTAGCAATTTAAAAACCGTTCAATTAGTTGTTGAAAGTTCCCCAAAATCATAATGATGTTGAATTTATTTTTAATCGGATAAAGCAAATGATTAAAGGCATCCACCAATAAAACCTAGTACATGTTACCAGTACTAGAACCACAAAAGGGCGGTCCCCAAAATCGGTATAAATCAATTCAAAAGTATAAGAATCTGTATAATCTCTAATAAGCAAATGAATGGGAAGGCTCTTGGCTTTTGGACAAAAATGGCAAATATAATAGTTTTTATTATCTAAAATGGGTAGATAAAATAGAAAAATTATTTGTTTTGATAATCCAAAAAATCAGATGTCCTAATCGACTATGCCATTGATTAACTACGGCAGAAGAGTCTAACTGCGCAACAAGAGCTTCTTTCGCCATTGGCCAAGCGAAGAGACCGTCTTTAATTTAACTGCAGATTAAGATAGTCCCTGTTGTTAGATCCTTGACCAAAAACAGAAGAAGGTGAGAACTCAATGGAAACATGGTTGTTTTCGCTTAAATTGGCTTACAGAAATTAATTTCTTCGTATGGAAGGAACATGTAATATATTATTTAGCGTGAAAGAAGCATTAGGGATAGGTAGATTAGTTTGATTTTCAATGAGGGTAATGATAGATGGAATTGGTTTTGGAGTGGTAATGATTTATTTAGGGAACAAAGATGAAAATAATGGTAAAGGATGAAAAGTTGTTTTGAGTGGTGGTGGCGGTAATAGTAGAATTGCCAAGGTTGTGCAACAAGCTGGCCAAGGCTGAAGCGGGTCTAACCGGAGATTGCGTGAGTCCGACTATCATGGTTGTGGGGATGGACGTGGGAGAGGTCATAGCAACGAAGTATTGATGTTGATCGGTAACTCTGATACCATATTTGAATTAAAAAATATATAATTCAAGCAACGAGATGAACTAACAAGATGAAAATGGAGAAAACAATTGTTTATGCTCACCGACCACTATGTATGATTGGCTATGGCATGTATAAGTGTACGGTAGAATTTCAAAGATTACAAACAATAACTAAATATCTCTAAAACTATGGAAACTTAATATTTACCATCAATTACTCAATATATTATTCAATCTTGTAAGTATCGTTTGCTTGGTTAACAAGACTGGTGTCGTGTGCCACATCACCCCGAGCCATGTTATCACATGATTTGTTTACAGTATCTTATTGAGAGTGAAATATTATTACATCAACATGGAAATCTAAGTTGCTATAATGACATATATGTTGGGAGATTGGTCAAATTCGAGGGCATATTGACTCGAGGGGTTGACAATTGGAGTCTAAGGAACAAATCGGGCGATGATCGAAATCGAAAGAAGCAAAATAACATTGAAATCAGGGGACCTATCGATCTCAATTAGCTTGCTACTAGACTTCGACCGATTGATCCATGATTGGTCTGAATATCCTAATGAGGTGTATTAATCCAAGAATACATTCTCCGTAGGGAAATTCTCTATGATAAAATCCCTCATATGCTACATGGTTCCGCACTATTCGGATCAATTCGGTATTTTTGGTGGTAATCATTGGAGTACCATTTCATTGTAATCATGTAACAATGTTACGGTGGAATCATTTGAGGATGTAGCCGGATTTTTGTGAATCTGTTATTTTGCTATTTTTTTTATTCATGCACATTATTAGTTTTTTCCGCTTGTCTATAAACTAACATAAAAGAATGACACAACAAAAATAGCAAGAAAAATCCGGTGTCCCAATACAGTCGTGCACCCGCTACAATCTATTGTTCAAGTATAAATCATGAACTTTTATAATTGTTAATAAAATTTCAACCCTTGAATATATATGGTGTCTAATTCACAGGTGAAAAATACAAACATTTAATAAGCAAATTAATATTTATGAGGATAAATACGTTTGTTTACCTACAAACTTGAGGATAATAAATAGTACTCAACTAACTAGTAAGTCAGGTAATAGAAACAACAAAATTTCTGAAATTTTGGACAATGTAAACACACGTGAGTGAACAGAGAAATCTACTGCCCATGAATCTAGCTTGCTAAAGATTTCACTTTTGTATTTTTTCAAAAGGTTTTGATGCATATGATCTAGCAAAGGTGAATTGTCCTACCTCAAATATATATATACTAGAAAATGCACCTCTCACATCTTATGTGAGAAGCAGTTAGGGAGTCGAATAGTAATTAAATGAATCTGAGATATAAATATATTAAGACTATAAAGAGGTAATAGAGAAGGGAAAATGACACTTGTCAAATATTTATGCTTGGATTTTAATGAAGAGAGCGAGTATAAAGTTGATTTTGAGAATTTTAATGGACTTATTTAAATCAATACTGGAGACGGAATGTCCTAGAGACTATATTGGAGGTTCACATATCTTTTTTTTAGAAGACGGGTCCTAGTGGAAATTATTAAAAATTCAAATTAATACATGACTATTATGGAAATTTTATTTTGTTCAAATTGGATGTGACTTTTCTGAACTCATTTGGGTTTTACTTGATATTTGTTTAGCATAATTGTTTGACTAAATTATAGAATAACTCAAAATATTGAGAGAATAGTTGATATCGAATTTGAGTTTATAAAAACATATGTATTCATATTTTTATTTTTCAATAATAGAATTGAACAAATTTAAAATATTTATTTTCTATTATCACAATAGTATCTCATTAGATTAGATAATTATTAGGAGATTTATATCTATTTATTGGTTGTTTAAAAATAAATAAATGGATATATTAGTATTTATTAATAAGATTATCTTATACTAATCAATAGATTAAGATAATTTTTTTAAATTTATAATTATGATTTTATATAATTGAACTTTAATAGATTGAACGGGTATAATTTAAAATATAAAAAATATTAAAAAATAGGCGTAAAGTTAATTGTAATTTCCAAAAAAAAAAAAAAAGTTAATTATTATGAAGCAAAGGGATGGATAGGCGCCAGCGTGGCAGAATCAGGTACGTGATAGCCCAAGATAAGAGAGTCTGGTGATGCATATGATGAGATTTTGTCTGTCTGTTCTGTTTTTACCACAAGCATGTGGTGTGTTCATCATCATGAATCTGGCTTGTTGATACTATAGGGGCATAATGGTACTTTCGCGTTTAATTTCTTTGGGACTAGATTTTTCCGTGCCATGCACAGTCTGAGTTCAGAAATTGTCCAACCAAATTGTTGTGGGTAGGGCAATGGAATTCAAAACATAAATGTAACTTTTTTTAAATTACTTAATTTTTAAGTTGTACTTCAATTTCATATGTAGTAGGGGAGTAGAATCAATTGAAGTAACGAGGGATCTCAATCAAAATACTTATAAAACCTTAATTTGTGGTTCATATGGTGAAAATGATCATTAATCCATGTGGTTTCTGAAATTATACTATCTCCCATGAGATTTTATATATTTATTTCAATTTGCCCCATAATTTTTTGGCAAAGCAAGTTTGCATAAATGACTAGTAAAAAAATTTCCCTTTAAATATCACTCATTTTCTAGTTTTTTTATTTTTAAAAAATTGATCATATATTTATCCATGTGAATGAAATATTTTTCTCAAAATATGATGGTATTTCTGTAATTTTAATAAGACAAGAAAATAAATGATGATAAATCAAATTTGTATTGTGATTTTGATGAAGATTGTAATTTTAGATATCTAAAAGTAATGTGAAATATTCAGACACCTCGTGAGGGCAAAGTGTAATTTACCACCCTAAAATGTTTTGTGGCCCGCAATACACGTGTAGTCACTATCTCCTCCTTAAAAATATTCTTCCTATCTAAATCTTCTTATTTTAATATTTTCACTATTTCAACAAAAGTATTAATGAAATTTATCTGGTACGATTAATGATGCTGACATTGAGAAAATAACTTTTTTATTTTCCCAACATAGACAAACATATTAAAGATTTGGATGTACAATCAGGACCATATAAAGATTGAATACCTTGTAAAGATGTGAAGTTGAATAGTTGAATTTAAACCATGTGTGGAATGTAATTTAGTAATTTTAACATTATTTACACAAAATCTGACTAGTAATCTTATCATACAGGGTAGTAATGAGTTGAGTCAAGTAGACTATCAAATACCTTCGAGCTCGACTCGAATAGAACTGAAGTTTAAATCTAAGTTTGTGCTCAAATTTGACTTGGCTAAAAATGTGAATAGTCGAACGCGACTTAAGTCTAGTGCAGTGTATATATGCGTGTGTGTGTTTATTTGAGCTATTCACGAGCCTAAACAACTGTAGTATCTTAATATTCAAACTTGATTTAATTATAAAATTGTTCTCGAACTCAACTTGTTTAGTATTCTAGTTAAGTTCGAATTGAACAATATTCGTGTTGAGTTCGAGCTGCCAGCAAAATATCGTGGCACCCCTTGGGAGAATAAGAAAGAAATAAAAGCCTTCTTGTTAGGCTGAATACCATAAAAATCAAAAGATCGCATTTTTTCAAAAGGGTAGCCTTTCTTTCTTTCTTTCTTTTTTTTTTTTTCCTTCTTTTTCTATTGTTGTCTTATTATGGATATAAGGAGCACTAACTATTTTTTAAAAAAAATTTGATCCCTAGTGGGCTCTGAATCTGATTCCACCATTATACGTGCAGGTATATATTTGTTGCCTTTAAGCTTGTGGACAAAGGAGCTATATATGAATATGAAACACGTTTTTAAAAATTTGTAGTTTTAGGGGGATGATATGCATCATTGCCTAGTCATGTACTCGTATTGACAAAAACAAGATAGTTGTTTATAACCCAAAAAAAAAAAAAAAAAAAA
>MKEJ01067028.1:0-21949 GCA_001753735.1 Embelia ribes | reverse complement strand
TCTCTCTCTCCATGCGTACGCGATTGCGCATAAATCTTGTTCGAGATCTCCAAACTTAACCATACAGCCGGCGGATGTACAGATAATATATATAATTATGTATATATATTTATATGTTTAACTCCTGTATCACAGCTTGCCAATTTTGGAAATTTCCCCCAATTTCTATACACACACATTGGTTTGTGTAATAAATTAGGGTTAGGGCTTAATGAGTGATTAGGTCAATGGTTCATAAAGAGTTTATTTGGTGCTATGGGGGCCGCGAGGTGTTCCTCTCCTTCTCCTTCACTGGGTATGCTGTTCTAAATCTCTCTCTTTCTAGATATATGAATTTATGTGTGTATAGATAAGTGTGTGTATGGATTTGTTTTGTTACACCTTTTAGCTTCAAGTTTTTCTGTTATTTTGCTTAAAATTGAACAACATATGGCTGCAAGCCACTTGAGCAAATAAGCGAGATAGTCGGAAAAAAGCTAGCTTTTTTTTTTTTTTGGTTGAAAAGATGCAACTGTGGGTTTGTTGGTTACATCTTTTAAGTTCAAGCATTTCTACTTTTTTTCTTCATCAGGCTATGTAGCTTTTAAGTTCAACTTATTTACTATTTTGACCTGAATTAGCTAGGGGGTTTGAGCTTGATGTACCCAGCTCTTTTCTCAGGGTTGAAAAGAATTAGCTTATTTTGGCCTGAACTATTGATGGTTGTTTCTTGTGTATTCGTAGGTGGACTGATAGGACACCAATGGCCCTGGTGGAGGGTTCTCCTTCGATTTTCCAAGCAGTTTGTGATCTCCCTCCGGGCTATCATCAGGTATGTCTATTCAAATTGATCCCTGATTTTTGAGTTATTTATTTGGAAATTTATTTATCTTCCTACAAAGGTAAGTTGGGGGATTTTTGTGTGAATTTCTCTCAAGCATCAGTTTTTCCGTAAGAGACATCGAGATTGTTGTCATTCGACAAAAAGATTGCGGAATGGTTAGAAATTTACAGTCTTACCAGTTTTTTGTTACTGGTTTAGTTGAAATTTACTTTACAAATCTTCATACAAATCGATGGTTAAGCTGGGGTTATGGATTCCAACCAACAGTTTTACCACTTGGTTGACGTTGGCAATTGTGGCATTGGGCAAAAGGGATGTGAAAAATTAGAAGTCTAGGCTTAGGTTTTTTCCTTGTTATGCTGTTTTTTTTCTTCTTTTTTTTTGCAATTCAGTTTGTTCTTATGATATTTTCTTAGCCTTTTGCCTTCATGTGAATTCATGAGAGAGATATATAAAGTTGTAGGCATTATCTCTTTACTGATATACCATGCATGCATTGTGATTCAGAGTGATCCATGTTTTTAAATTCATGTTAGATGAATATTATTCTATATATTTCCCAAGGAGGTGATGGGTGAGTTTGGGTTTTGTGTAAAATTATTTTTGTAAGCTTGTTACAATGGAATGGTGTCACTGAGCAAAAGGAAATGAAAAGTACTTTTAATCACTAATTTAGTAGGAATGTACTCCATAAATAGGCATTGATGGGTAAGTTCGGGATTTTGCATAAATTTCATTCAAGCATCAGTTTTTGCACTTGCAACATTGACAATTGTAGTCAATGGAGAAAAGGAATAAGAAAGAATTAGAATTTTACAAGATTACCCATTTTTAATTACCGATTCAGTTTACAGTTATTCTAAAACTTCCTTGGGATTTGATGGGTAAGTTGGGATTTCTATGTTCAAGCAATTGTTTTTTCCGCTTGCTACATTCGCAATTATAGGCATTGGGCTAAAGAAAGACAAAAAGGTTTACAACTTTTTTGAGCATAGTCTTTCCCCTAGTTATGCCATTTTTTCGCAATTCTGTTTGTTTTGGACAATAACTTCAGATCCTTTCCCCTTTTTGGGGATTTCGAGAGCAAGATATGAAATTGAGACATTATCTCTTCCCTGATATTACATTCATGTATGATAGTGTGGATCTGTCTTCAGAAGAGTACAATCAAATTCATTCCTCACCTTTGCTGCTTTCTCTCTCTTTTCATCTGTTTCTGTTGATCACAATGTATACTTAAATGCTCAACTTAAATTTCCACAATGCATCTCATATGTAGTTTTATAATTGAATACATGCAACAAACCTTGAAATATTAATTCCTGAAGTTAGTTTTTATGCTTGTACTGTGTTTTGGCTGGTTGCAATATTTGTAATTGGGTGGTGCCTTCTTTTACCTTCCTCATTAAGTTTATCATTTATAGCATAGATGCACATGCATGCTTAGCAGTGCTGTAACTATTTTGGATCTATGCACATTTCTTAGAGTGGTCCCATTGTTCCTAGCATGAAATTCTATTTAGAAAAGGATTGAGCGCCATTGGGGGGCTGTGATATATCTAGTTTTTCTGAAGTAGAGGGGACTTTTCACCTATGTTACCTGGAATGCGGATCGTTCCGGAATGTGGAATGAAAACCGGAACATAGTACGCTACATATTGTAAAATGCAGTACGGTGGGGGTAACCCTCTATAGGTTACCATTGCATATATGAAGCCACCATATTAAGTTTTGCAAGAGTCAACGTCTAGTTAACCCTAGCATAAACTTACGTAATTGTTTTGAAATATGAAATATAATGCTTTTAAACTTGAAACTAATAGAAATAATATCAATATTTTACTTGTCTATATTAGATTTCTCTCCGGAAATAAATTTTAAGAGCACAACTGTCTCGGATTGCTTTGGTTTGCTAAATTTGGCGATGTGGTGCGGAGGTGTACCACATTTCGGAACGTGCGAAATGGTTAGGATATTAATGATTTCAGTAACATAGCTTTTCACACACTGGCCTTCTAGGTATTCAAGGAAAAGGGCATGCGGAAGTGATTCCTTCAAATTCCTGATGATGCTTTTTGTGTACCTGTTTCTTTATTAACGTGTTTGTCTTTCATTTTCTTTTTTTTTTTATTTATTGGGTCTTGCATTCATTTAAGAGTATTCGAGACCTGATGTCATACGTTTAATTCCAGTTCAAATACATGGTAGATGGAGTATGGCGATTTGATCATGAGCAGTTTCATATTGCGGATGAGTTTGGAGGGTTCAATAATGTCATCCATGTGACAGAAACACAATCAACCACTTCGAGTTTGCATGGTGTAGCCTCTGGACCACGTGTGGAAGTAGATAATGTTGGAAATGTGCAGGACCAAGTAAATTTGAATCTTATACTATGTCTACTCTTTGATTATGTTACCACAGCTTTTTGCTCCCATCCCCTCTTTCTTTTAACCACAGCATTGTGTATCCATAATTGTTACTACCTGTCTCACTTTGACTTTCTTTTAATTGAAGCAACCAATGCTTTTATTCTGAAGCAATCAAAGTTTTAACTCTTTCAATCAGCAAATTAGAAAGTTGTCTTCTTGTAATAATAATAAACAGTACTTAAGATGCGTGTGACTTAGTGATGATTGATAGTGGTAAAAAAAATCAAGGATGTCATTGCTGCAAGTGAAAAGTGGGGGCAGATGCAAGATTGAGGGTAAATCAGCAGCAGAAAGTGTAAATTTTTTTTTGTTTCCCATAACTGTCAGGCTTCATCATCGGATACAAAAACTCCTGAGATGGAGTTGCCGTTATTGGAAAATGAAATAGATGTTTGTCGCCATCATATATCCACGCTTTTGTCAAGTCAAAACATATACGAATTAATTCCTGACTCAGGCAAGGTTTGACTCCCTCATTCTTTTTATTTTCAATAGTTATTGTCCTCCATTTTAATGCCTAGTGAATTAAAGTGACTTAGCGGAATGGATATGTGATGTAGGTCTCGGTATTGGATGTTGAATCGGCAGTGAAAGAGGCATTCTATGTTATGTACAAAGAGGTATAACATGAAGTTCTCTCGGTAAATGCTCCCCCTAAATCATTTTTTGTATCAAATTCTTTTCTTTCCTATGTTCTTGCGTTACACTTTTTTCTATATAATGAATTGTTAATTCAGCAATTATTGGAGACAGAGTGTGTATAAGGCGAAGTTAATCTCTATAATTTCCGTGGTCATTGAAATACTTCCATGGGAAAACTTTTCACTTGCCTTCAATTCCTAAATTAATGGCCTATAAATAGGTCAAAGTTGCTTGCTAGGTTTAGTATTTTGCGATGGTTTATTGATTTAGTTGTCAAGCAACTTAAACTTATTGGTGGTGTACATGGGTATTCGTTTTCCTATATCTTACTTTACTTTCAGCTTGTTTTGTTATTGATGACTGTTTTTATTCTTTTATTTTATTTTTATGGATTTATGAAAAGGGCATCTTGTAGCTCCTAGAAATTTAGGTTCTAGCGATTTTAGCACAGGAAAACTTTTTTTCCATATTAGTTTTGAAATAATTTAAACGTACAGATCACACCTAAAAAGATTTTCTTACTTACAAAGCATCTATTTTGCAAAAGTATGTATTGCATAGATTGTAAAACTCTAGCATGCATCATCGAATGCACAAGATTGCCATTGGCCGAAGATTATGTTTTTGTTCTTCTGATTTCTAATTAATTTTTGAGATTGCCATAACTCTGCTTGTAATTTTAATATTTATACTTTTGGTTTTTGTATGTATTTTTTCTAGGGACTTGCTACTATACCAATTTGGGATGGCATTCGCCGACGATTTATCGGGATGATGACTGCTTCGGACTTCGTCCTAATACTAATTGAGGTAATAATGAATGTTCTAGTGTGTGAGCGCTGGGTGTTGACTTGTAGTCTTTTCCATAACAGAGGGAATTATAGATGTACCTTCCAGACAAGGAATTACAAAATTTTCTAAATTATATTTACTATTTTCGGATGATGACTCTTTTTTTGATACTTATTGAAATATATGTTGGCCTCAAAATTATTGAATCTGGTAATGGCCTGGGATTTCTAGTATGATCTCCAGAAAAAAATTGCCCACAATGTGAAAAAAAGTTTAAGCTAACCATCACTATGGAAACTCTAGTATAGCCATTTTCCTCTAAAGTATTCACATTTTATGTCCTGAATTATATTTCTATTCTACCCATTTGACTTCTGGACTGGAAATTTGAAAATTTGAGGGATACCTAGGCAGCTTGGTATTTACATCTCTTGAAATTGTTTCTTCTATCCTCGGTGTAGCTTCATAGAACTCGGGCTGTGCTGCCTAATGAACTGCTTGAAATGCATACAATTTCTGCATGGAAAGAAGCAAAATCTCAACTATATGGAGGTGCTATTGGGGCGGCCCAATTGTTGTTAAGGCCTTTGATTCAGGCAAGTAGATTTTCCCTATAGATATTTAGCTTTTCTTTGGAGTGTATTATTAACAATTATAATTATGTGTTGTACTCTGTCTCTACATCATGCGACATTGGCCTTCGTTTTCTTAATGAATTTTGTTTTGTCTTATAAGATGGTAGCGTAGCTAAGAATGTCATAGTCAAGATTTTACTCACAGTCAATTGCGGGTCTATAAAATCAAGTTTATTAGTCAATATATAACTTGCCTTAAGAAATCATAGACACGTTTGCAAATACCCCGAAGAAGCATTTTAATAGAGATAATCATGGATATTGATGAGTCTAAGCATTTTAACTAGAGATAAAATATAGAATCTGTGTCAAAATTTGAGAAGGTAAGGTTCGACAAAAGTAAAAAAAACAAAAATGGTAGATCTAGCTGTTCTGCATATGTACTTGTGATCCCAGTGCAATACACTGTAAGTTTCAATATTCAAACCTTGACAGACTTGTCAAACAACAATCCTTATGAAGTATCAGTACAGTTTTGGTTACCAGTTTGATGATTTTAACTAATAAGCTCTTCAATTCTTTTATTTTGTGAAAAATATTTTTAGATACTCTATAAGCACAGATGCGAGATTGGATGCGAGCTAAATTTTTTTACTCCCTCATTTCAGAAAGCTATACAGTTTCGTTATCCAATTTATGTTTTCCGTAATCATCAATCGGTAATATACTGCTCTGTTACATAATGTTTAATATGTTGTGGGTTCTTCATTCTTTTTCCTTTTCTTTTGGTGTTAACCACAGGCTGATCCGGATGAGACTATAAGAAATGTGGCATTACGGATTCTACATAATAAGATAGCTACTATTCCCATTATACACTCCAGAAGCGAGGGATCGTGTCCAAAGTTGTTATACGTAGCATGTCTCGGTGAAATTTTAAAATGTGACGTTTCTAGTTTCCCAAATATGCATTTTCTTGCTAAATTATTAAATGGTTGGATCATAACGCCTTTTCTCTCTTCATTGTATAATTTAGATATATGCAGGCACTGTAAAAACCATCCCGATTATTTTCCTCTTCTACAGAAGCCAGTTGGTAGCATCGCCTTGGGTACGTGGACAGGGCGAAGAGCAAGCGATCAGCTTATAGCATTACGCCCAAGTGACACTCTTGGTTCAGCTCTTAATCTATTAATAGAAGGTGGGGATAAGCTTTCTTATTTCTAGTGTTCTGCTTTTGATTTTCTGAAGGGTCAACATCACCTGCGGTATACAGATATGCTTTAATCACTGAGAATAAAGATTTGGAAATACTCAGAAAATGTTCTGTTGAAATATTCTTCCACATCAGGAATTGGTTGAATTAAAAATGTGCTATATAATATGTTCCTCTCCTCCCTTCTAACAGGCCTTGCAGTGGGAAGTGCATAGACTTTAATATAGTATCAGAGCCAAACTAGGCTTGCTTTGAAAAATTGTTGACTTGACTCCACTTGCTTATATGCACTTGTTGTGCCTTTGATTTGAATTTGGTTGGCCCTCAAGTGAGGGAGAGTGTTGAAATATTATCCCACATTATGAATTGGTTGAATTAAATTATGCTATATAATGGGTCCCCCTACTCCCCACTGACAGGCATTTTAGTGGGAAGTATGTGGACTTTAATAGTTTTAAAGAATTTAAATTATAGAAACTTTTGGAAGTTTGTGTCAAAATTGTCTAATGTGTGGATCAATTTCGCATAACACCAGATACATTGCAATTCCTTGTTGGATCCAGCAACCGTGGTCTTGTGGATGTATGTCATAATTTTTCTTTTCCACTAGTTCCAAGAACTATACTATAAAGATGACACCTTGTTCTATATCCCAAAACATCTTTGATGTACATAATTTATCCACATTTTATGGATACATCATGAGTCCAAAAAACACTTGTTGCCCTTCAACATGATTTACGCAGTAACGTCGAGTCTGACCTAGCCATTTGGTGCTGATAGTAACGTCGAGTCTTTTCAGATGAAATTTTAGATGAGATATATAGTCGTGCACCTCAATTTGCTCACTCTTTCTCTCATGTAGATTTAAATTATCTACCTCTTTTTTCAGCACAAATTAGTTCCATACCTATTGTTGATGACAAGGGGTCCCTTATAAATTTATACTCCAGAAGGTCAGTAAACTTTAAAAATGTTCCTTTTCCTGTTTGTTGACACTTATCAGTTTTGCTTGATACGAAAGATGATTCCAACTTGTGATTTTTACATTGTGATAGTGATGTCACCTCTTTGGCCAAAGACGGTGCATACGCTCATGTTCGTCTTGATCAGACCTTGTTGTCTCATGTAAGTCTCATTGGCTCTTTTCCCTTGCACATTTGGTGAAATTTTTGGCAATTTAAATAAGAGAGAAAACCATGACTGTGTTACCTTTTTTTTTTTTTTTTTCTTTTTGGCGTAATTGAGTGTGTATATTACAGCATCATCCGTCATCATGTAGTTTTCATGATAATTGCAAGTAAATACTCAAAAAAATATGTTGGCGTATCTAAATTACCTTTTCAGAACACCCCTTTCTTCTCAGCAGAGAAATGGTATCGACTTGTCACATAATTGTTGTAGACCCTTATCTCGTCTCATTTGAAAGTTTGGCATTATAATCTTGGTTCCATCTTATGCTGCTGTCTAATTGAAAAAGAAAATCAAATGTAGCAAATTGGAAAAGAAACCTTCCATCTCTGAACTTGGCATTGAGTAGAGTATCTTATTGTATTCACACGATTTGTCAATCACCAATGTGATTAAGATAGTTACTTTATTGTACATCATCTGCTCATTGAACATAACAATATAAAAATTAGTTTGTAAAAATTGTCAAATAACATGTTTCCCTTAATCTGAATAGGCTGTGGAACTGGTAGATGGCCGACGATATCAAACTTGTACGCGTTCCGATCCATTTTACGTAGTGATGGAGCGACTTTCGGATCCAGGTTCGTATTTCTGGCTCTTGTCTGTGATATGCTTCCATAGACTGTTGTATTTTATAAAACACCAGTAAAACTATGTAAAACTATAGTGTTATTATAAACATAGATCAGAAATTTACATGTCACTGCTTTTGTTTCAGTGGTGCGACGTCTTTTTGTCATTGAGACTGGTAGCAGGAAGCTGGAAGGCATTATAACTTTAACTGATGTATTTAGATACTTTTTGAGCTAAATTTCGTGTATATTCCTTTTCCATTATTTGAAATTAATAATTTATTTTGAACTTATTATTTACTTTTAAGTATTAATCATCACTCTTAAGTGATGTATTATAAAGCTTCAACCGATGGCACTCACCTTTAATCCACAAATTCTCTGTTATATCAATTGGTTGGCCTCAAAATAATTTACTGGCTTTGATATCTTGAAGATTGCATGTAAACAAAGGTTCATACTTTCATCACCCTGCTCCATTTTGGACTATATGGCACATACAAATCTTTATAAAGAAATTTGGTACAGATCTTGTCAGTTGCATATGTTCTCTCCGATAAGGATACCATTAATCAGACTCACAGCGATATGCAAAAATGTTACTATCACTTTATCAATTTTCCATATTAGGAAGAAAAAGTTTAATTTAAATTATGTACTCAAAACTTCAGAGTAATTCAGGTTGATGTCTTCCAATCCCATCCAGAGCCGAATAAATTGCATCAGTTTGTGGGTGCAACTCATCTCCTGCAACAAATTCATGTGTAATCCCATTCAACTCTATGAAACTACAACCAGCTTTCTTCTTCACCTTAGCAGACTCCCTTAATCTTCTTACCCTTGTTAACTCATCCCATCTCTCCGTATTTGCGTAAACATTCGCCAAGACGGAATAAACTCCGCCATCTTCAGGCTTAATCTCCATAACTCGATCAGCAGCTTTCTCAGCAATCTCAGCATCTCCATGTATCCTACATCCATTTAGTAATCCACCCCACACATAAACATCACCCCTAATCGGCATATCCTCGATCATCTCTATTGCCTCTTTGATTAAGCCAGCTCGACCTAACAAATCAGCCATACACCCGTAGTGTTTGAGCTCCCGACGAACTCTATACACATCTTCCATATCTTCAAAAACTTGTCTAGCTTCGCCTACGAGACCCGCATGACTACAACCGACTAAGATAGACAAGATGGTCACTCCGTCAGGTTTAACTCCAGATTTCACCATTTTTGAGAAATAATCAAGCAAAAGCAGACCATGACCGTGCATGGCTAGACCCGTAAGCATAGCATTCCATGTGAACAAGGCCTTCTCAGGGTCTGACTCGAAGATCTCCATCGCAGTTCCAATGCAACCACACTTGGCATATAAATCCACCAAGCTGGTAGATAAGAACTTGTCTATTTTTATCCCCTTTTTTTCAACGAACTTATGTATGCATTTCCCTTTTTCTAGCTCACCCAATTGCCCACAGGCTGACAGGACTGACACAAGTGCAATATTATCAGGACAAAACCCTAAATCAACCATTTTCTCAAACATCTCAATCGCCTCTTTAAATTGGTCCAATTTAGCATACCCAGCTATTAGCGTCCCCCACGATACACAATCTCTTCTAGGCATTTGATCGAACACCCCCCGGGCACGTACAATTTCACCTGACTTCACAAATCCATCAATCAATGTGTTAAAAGACACTACATCTTTTTGAAGACTTTCATTGAACACCTTGTAAGCATCATAAATCAGACCCAAAACAGAGTACAAACGAATTAAACAATTGATAACATAAATATCAGCAGAAAATCCGAACTTTAGAGATTGGCAATGGAGGGTATGAGAGATATTAACAGATTTGATCTGGGCACAGGCTGTGAGAGCAAATGGGTAAGTGTGGGAATCGGGCACGAGATCGAGGCGGCGCATTCGGGCGAAGAATCGGATGCTTTGGAAGGGGAGAGAGAGGAGGGTGTGGGCTCTGATGATGGTGTTGTAGCAGAAGGTTGATGGGTATTTTATCGCGTCGAAAACTGCGGCGGCATAGTGGCTGTGGAGCGGCGGCGGCGGTGGAGAGAGAGAGGTGAAGCAGTGGAGGATGGCGGTGAGGAGAGAGGTGGGAGGGTGGAGGGAGAGGAGGCCTCTGGTGATGATGTGGCAGTGGATTTGTTGTAGTTGTTTGATTGTTTTGCAGTGTTTGAGGGCTCGAGTTAGATTATATGTTTGCTTACATATTAGCATTGGTAAAGTGCAGCAAGTGATTGTTTTTCTTTCTTCTCATCTTCTTTGCATGTTAGATGATACATATTAGATGATATGTTTGCTTACATTAGCCAGAACCCAATATTACAAGTAGGAAGTCATGAGTTCGATTTCTCCTTCACTACTTATGGGCTCCGATGTAAAAAAGAAATAGAAAAAGTGCAAGTGATTGTTATTCTTTCTTCTCATCTTCTATATATATTTCCTTAACAATGATAGGCTAATTCTATTATAAAAGAGTAGCTTTGTTAATTTTAGGGCGTAAAGTGAGGTGACTATGAATTATTTGTTAATTTCCAAAAAAAAAAAAAGACTATGAATTATTTGTTAGCGAATGTAAATACAAACTTTTATTTTTTTTGTGTTGATATGATCATTGTAGCATTTTGGGTTTTTAGATCATAGAATTGCTAATTCCAACTTCTAGTTTGTGACTTCAAACTTTGATGTTTGAGGGCTCTGTTAGAAAATAGGATTGCTTACGGTATTAGCATTGGTTTAAGTATGTGATTATTGTTCTCTTCTTCTATATGTACACTCTTAATGATGTGCTTATTTCATTTTAGGGAGCAAATATGAGGTAAGTGTTAAGTATTATTTGTGGGGTGATCCGCAAATACGGACTTTTCTGTGTTCAGAATTTTGCGACGGTTGGTGAAATATGCGATGATTGGTTAATCTGCGGAATAAAATGTTGTAACTGCAAAGTTAGGGGGGGGAACAAATTATTTTCTGTTAAAATTGACAAAAAAGAATTTAGGAGAAAAAAATCGTGGACGGCAGGATTCGAACCTGCGCGGGCAGAGCCCACATGATTTCTAGTCATGCCCGATAACCACTCCGGCACGTCCACTTTAATGCCACACGTTTGCCAAATTTTTAAATTTGGTTTGTTTTAATGTTAGAGACTCGTTAGAAAAATCCGAGTAATTGTGAAAAGAGTGGCCAAATTCTAACAGATATGTAGAGAAAGGTTCTTGTAAGTTTTTATTATTTATGCTACAAAAATTATTATTATTGTATATATATATAAACCAAGATGATGTAATTATGATATTTTGTCAAATAGGTGATTACAATAAAAATTATCTCACTTATCTTGTAAAAAAAAAAACCTTCCCATTCTGTACTTTGTCAATCATTTCCACAAAATTTCCCTGTTTTCTTTGGTTTACGTATCATAATCTATAACTTCTTTTTAAAAACTTAAATTGATCTAAATAGCCTATGTCAGATTCCAAATACATCTTCATTCATTTTGACATATTATGCGAGGCCGAAAATTTATAGACAGTAATGACAATAACTTGCTTAAAGAGAAGATTTATCGTCATCGTTCCATGCGTGAACATATTCTTAAGTTGTCAGTGTTTTAGATATCTTATCGAGAAAAAATTGAAGGGAAAATTACAAAGCCAACTAAGGAATCGGCAAAGTACATTAAAAAAAACTATATATTTGCTAGTAGTAGGTCTTGGGTTTGACCTCAACCTCCCTCTTGCAAAGGCCCCAATACACGAAAAAAAAAGAAGCTAAAAGTAGAAGTTTCAAATAAAAGTAGCAAAAGCTAATATGTCACGAACCACATTACATTTTTTTTTTTTTTTTATCCTTATCCATAATTTGCTTTCTAAAAAAGACACACTTTGGCCCTTCGTGGTTTATGAACCACCTTTTCCACGTAAACCTCTTCGATGAATCCCACTACATTGATTAGTGCCTCTCCATACCTAAGATTTGGTCAAAGGTATTGCCATATGTAGTGCTATACATGATAAAGAATTATGACAATAAGTTTAATTTAAAATTTATATGACTCAATTTTCTAAATTTACACCGCTAATTATAACATTATAGGCTTTTGTTTGGTAGCTTTCGAACTCAAAACCTCTTTTTGTCATATTTCTTAAATTATTGTCTGTTTTTGGCTGGACAATTTTTAAGCTGATTTTTTTTTTATCTTGCTTTGACATATAGTACATAGAAGATTTGAACCTGATGCAGCCAATTTTTTTTCATGAAGAAGTTTTTTTTTTCTCCTTAAAATTGCAAGCCAAACCAGTCTATATGATTTTCTTGGGAAAAAATACGTATGATTTTTTTGTTTCATGTCTTTATTTATTATTTATTTATTTATGCGACCTCCACCATTTGAATGGGGTGCATGAAATGGTCATAAAGAGAAAGGCATATCTACTAAACATAATATATCTTCTCACTTTACACTGACCTAATTTTGTTGCTACTACTTTTTTTAGAAGCTTCTCTCATTTGTTTATCCTTTGATTACTTCCTTTTGGTTAATTGTTCTCTAACTTT
The DNA here is from genome assembly GCA_001753735.1 of Embelia ribes. Lineage (NCBI taxonomy): Eukaryota > Viridiplantae > Streptophyta > Magnoliopsida > Ericales > Primulaceae > Embelia > Embelia ribes. The sequence continues at coordinate 9,115 of MKEJ01067028.1, read as the reverse complement.
TTCTCATTACTTTCCTTAATTATCATGTTGTGGTCCATTTTCTTGAGCCTTTCTTCACATGGATGATGACTTTCGCCCATTCTTCTTTAAATAAAAGCCCACTTTTATAATTTTATACAAAATTATCGTAGATATAATTATCAAGAAGTATCGTAGTAGCATTGCATATGCATATGTACCGAAATACCATTTTAACATATTTACACGTAATGCTTTCTAGTTACTTTTTGGTAGAATAATATTAACATTTATCGTCATGTCTTCTTTCGATTTCAAAGGAGATATGTTCTCTTGGCTCGTACATAATTTTCAAAAAGAAAAATAATATTCGTTTAACTGAATTTTGCTATATCCAATTCGACAGCTGGAGAAAGTCAAACTAAGATGCTCACCATAAACCCTATTTTAAAATTTTATTAAAAGTTTGAACACTAGCGTATTGTAGAATATTCTCAGTTGATGATAATCATGATCTAATACCGCAATAATGATGCCGAATAGGTTCATTTGGTTGTATTTTAGAAATACAAAAATATATTTTTTTAGTGTTTGTGGGAAAATATAATTTTAAGTGAAATAGTGTGTCGGGTAAAAATGTAAAAAATGATAGTTTTTTATTAGAAATTATGAAAAGTAGTTGACAGTAGTGTAAATAATGAAAAGAATATATTTTTATGGAAAAAATATCAAAATTTGTATTTCTACAAAAATATACTTTTATATCTCAAAAGTATAAATAAATATATATTTTTTTATACACCAAATGGACATTTTTATTTTTACTTAAAAGTAGATAAATAAGCCAAATACAGGGGCAACGAAACAAGGCCTTGGATTCCTTCTTTACGTATGCTTGTTTTGATATTTCTCTCACGCAATAAAAAATATAATTATATCTGTACATAAAAATAAAAATATAATTATATATTTCTATAAAAATAGAATCAATGCACAATATCTAATCGCATATGTATTTGTATAAGGATGGTAAATATAAAATTTACGGGAAACTGAAATTACAAATAAAAGTCTTTTACACTAAAATTTTCTTCCAAAATCACAAAAATAAAAATAAAAATTAACTCTAAAAATTTTGACGCTAAAAAAATTATGGGGGGCAAAAATTCCCTTAGCAAACAAATAGTTGTGTCTGATATATAGTTTTAGTACATAATTATTGGTACGTTAACAGTTTGGAAACCAGTATATATACCCCATTAGTTGGAGGAAATGACAGGGTCATCCACCCCCAGACCCTCATTATACATCTCCCTCTCTCTCTGTCTCTCTCTCTTGTGCTCTATGTGGAGGAAGAAGTTTAAGAGGAAGAAGATGTGAATGCATATGTATGCATATATGATATGTAATCCCACATAACAAAAGGGTACAAAAAGGCAAGTCATCAAGGCAAAGGGAAGGCAATGCCTTTCTTCCAGTTCCAGGCTAGAATAGGAATGCTTTCATGTTTCTTTTCATATTTAAACCTGTGTTTTGCTATGGTCAATGGTATGTAATGGTGTTTTTTTTTATGTCATCAATAGTGTGTTGAAATATATAATTTCAGTTGCTATGTTCCTCAGCATCTATAACCGTATGCAACTATGCATAATTATAAGGAAATCCCGTTTGATTTGGGAAACTTGTATCCCTGAAAATTCGTCTAGGATATGAAATTTTTTTTGCTTCAGAATTTCTTATCATATAGGAACTTACTTCCAAGAAGCTTGGAGGAAATAACAAATTAAGATTTTTCATTTTTATTTTTTGTAATATCAATGTAAATTATATTGTTATAAATTATTTTTTAAACAATATATAATTATTTTTGAAACTGCATATGTCTTCTCAGCATAGCTAATAATTTTCAAATGGATTCAAATAATTACTTATTCATCATTTTTCATATCCGCACTTCCACCACCTCCGCTATATTTCAATACCACGTTTCTCATATAGCGTTTCAATACCTTCTTGTTTTCTATTTGCAAAATTGGCAAGTCTAGCATAAACACTTTCAAAAAATAGTTGCTAGATTTGTCCTGGATTGCGTGGCCCAATTAAAACCCCATCAGGGTGAATCAAAATGAAAATCTAATTACAGAAACATAATCTATATACAAAAATCAGCTTAAATATCCAAATAGAAATTTCAGGCTCCACAATTAGCTTATATTTGATACTTTGGTACAAAACGACAGACGAATGAACAAGTTTGTAATGGACAACAAAGTCCTCTGGCACGTTTCACATACCACATCTAGACAGGATCAAACCATCAAATACACTCGCTCACCCCCCATTATACACGGGTCTTATTAATAAAGAGGTGCGTTTACATGACAATTGGTTGGTACACATCCTCCTTTTCATTCGTTTTTCGAAAAGCAAGAGCAACAGCAATAACTATAGCCACTCCAAACAGCGCTACACCCCAAATAGTGATAGGTGGCGTCATTGCTTCGTGTTTCTGCAAGAAATAAGATAAATTATGAGTCGCAATCACTAGAATATAGCTCACAGTAAATTCAAACGATCAGACAGATTCTCATTGTTAATATAATTTTAACTGTTTGGAAATAACCCAAATGCGCCCATTATGGCATAGGAAAGCAAAATGTATATATCTAATCAAAGAGATGGCTTCACTCTACACAAACTAATATTAGTTAGTTTGGTATTATATTTGAAAATGCCAACGAGCGCCCTAACTACCCAGGTGAACTGGCTTGCCTAGTTTGGAAACATCGTTCTGAGGTGCCTTTGGAGTACTTGACGCTACGCAACTTGGACTTCGCATTATGATTACGAAGACAAAAGTTGTGTATCTGACAGAAGTGGGAATAACCCAAAGCCAAGCAATGTCAAACACCAAGGGTCCATTTGATGTTTGTTCATTTTTAAATAATAATGTTTTCGTTAAGTGGAAGCATCCTAAAAAGAACAATTCCAAACGGGAACTAAGTATGATCAATATATCCTCATTTTAAGATAAATTTATGGATAACAAACTTCTCACCTCGGAATGAAGAAGAGAATTGGGCTTTGGTGGAGCATCTGCTAGCACGAGGTAGAAGAGTCCCATAACACCAGTATGCCTTTTGCTCGCGTTATAATGAGATTCCAGAACCAAATTCTCCCCATTAGATATGGACACCGAGCCGGGTTCAGGATAACAAGTGGACATTCCCACGATGTAACCCGCCTCATTGCCTGCTTCTGATCCATTTCCGTAAGTGGGCAATGAAGAGCATATAACTCGGCCACCCTAATTTAGTTTCACACACATTCAAACAATATCACATATGTGATTAATATATAACGTATCAGGTAGTTCTATGATCTCCAAAAGTTTCATTGTTTGCGTGTGACAAAAAGTCCCAAATATAATATATAGAAGGCACCGCTTGAAAATTGCAGAGACTTGAAGAGGCAGTAAGTGAGAGATGTATGGTAACAACACTTTTGAGTTCTTAAAAATTTTCTTTTACCAAAGCTAACAATGTCATGTTAACTCGTCTAGCACTATCCACACCATCCTTGTACCAGTTCAAGAAAACAATGGCATTTTAAAATTACCATTTTTTAGTTCCACAACCAAAAAATTTGCAAAACACAAGCCAACAAGTCCTCAGTTTTGAAACTTACCCCTCCATAAAGAGTTGAGCCAACTCCTCCGGTATGCTGGTGTGCAACACCATATACAACAACACCACCCGTGGGCATGGTCAGACTTACTCTCTTAGTGTCAACGCAATCATTATTTCTTGAATCTGTGGCAGAGCAAGACTCGACTTGGTACTCAATCTGCATTAGATACGGTTGAGGCAACTTAGCATCTATACAGACAAACTTAAGTGACAAAGCTAGAGAAATAAATTTTCAGCATAAGTTTGAAACTCCAGCTATTAGCTTCCGCGAACCAGATATCTGCAAGCTCTCAGACCTACATTATTTACATTATTACATCCATTTCAATTGTGTCCATATGCTATTCCTTTCCTCTTCGTAATCATAATTCCAACTAAGACTGCAATACATATTGGAGGAAGAAAAGCAATTTGATGCCTATGATAAACTAATATTTAGAAAGATGATTAAGGATGCCTTTTTACTTGTAAGTTTGAAATGAATGAACTCTGTTGTCAAATGGTATAGAGTTGATTTTAGTTACTCCTACGAGCAATTTGCATCGATTCACTTAAATTATAGATATCTTTGAATACTAGCACTAGATGAGAGGATTAGCAATGACAAGGCGACATAGTTGATTAAAACCAATATGTAATAAAATATTGCAAGTCCACCATTTAAAGGTTTTTCTGGCAAATCTAGCCGTGCAATTTCTTTAGATTCTCTAACTCCTGAGCCAAAACTTCACATGTACCTAGATGGATTTCTATACCAAAATCTAAGTATAAGAAAACAAAAAGCAACTCTCAAGTAGAAAAACAAGACAAATATCACTCACCAAGCAATGATGTTTTGTTTCAGATCCGCTTCCATCATCCGGCTTCCTCCAAAGATCAGTCACGTCAAAAATATATGCTCTTACGGGCACAAGGGAACTATCCCAATCTAGCCATTCAACTGTATATCTCATGTATATGCCCCTCTTCGCACCCTGGAAGTTTTCTCTCACCCTACACTGCATTTCATCATAACAACATCGCAAGCCTCCAACATAATCCGGCCTCAAAGGTCTCCCATATTCGTCCTTGGTAGCATTATAGAGATCACATCTACACTCTGTGCAGCCTAATTTATCTTCTACACCTCGTGTATCAATCGCATGAATGTTGATCATCCATCTCTCTTCGTACCCAGAAGGAACTTCCGACGGATTTCCCACTTCTAAACCGTAAGGATCAGGTAAGTCTGTAGGTGTTTTACGTGTTTCGGATCCAAGCCCATAATATTGACCGAGACTATTTTGACATGGTCCCGAGTTCGTTAAGAAGATGATGTCTGATTGTTGAAAACCTAAATTTGCGGTATACTTTGGGATCTCAACGCCTATACGTTGATAGTACCTAAAAACGACCCAATGGTGGAGATAAGTCTCATGGAGGGGGACAGGGATCCCTTCCTCATCGACCATCTCGGCATTATAGCTCTTAACTGCAATATGACCCTTTGGAAAGTCGACGTTGTAGTAGTATTTGTTGCTCACTGAGCCGGGTTTTAGTTCAACCCTAGGTGATAGATAAACAGCCGATTTCCAACCCTTTTCATTTATTGTAAAAGCTAGTGAATCTGGAAGAGCTGAGACCGCAAAGAGAGTAAAAAAGCAACACCACCAAACTCGAAAGAAACGTACCATTTTTCTCCTGGTGATGGCACAAAAAAATGTGAGATGGCAGAACAACAAGTGAGAGAACAAAGGTAAATGATGGACAAACATAATTAAGTTAAACATGATTTCGGTTATATCAGTTTGTATGTTTAAAGAAAGAAGCAATTCTTATCCCCTGCGATCTACTTCTGCCACTTTGTTCAGCTTCAACTGATATGAAACAAACTAACCAAGTAACAGTAGCTAAAAGTATAGGAAACCAGCAAGGTTGTTCACGAACAATATCATATGCTTGGCCACCGATGGGCGAAGGCTCGTCGTGGATTAATCTGTTAGGGAATTGTACACAATGGGAGTGGGCCTTGTATGCGCAGCCAAGAGACTAATATACTCATTTGTAATTCATACCCATCTAAAAAGCTAAACCCATTACGTAGTGAGCCTATTAGTGTATATTAAATCAATTTTTTCTCTTTGAATTCTATCCAATGTGGGATTGCACATCCCTATATAATCATTTGCATACAAGCATTCTGGAATTCCTTACATACTTTTATGTAGGAATTTCTTACATACTGCTATGCATTTGCTGACACGTAGGGGAGAGAATAATTTTTTATTATAATATTGATTTCTCTTTCCTGTATATCATTGTCCTCTCTCCTACGTGTTAGCAATTGTACGGCAGTATGTAAGCAATTTTTATATACAAGTATGTATAAAATACCACTCCGTAAGAATAAAAGCTCGTTCAAAGAACCCAAGTCTTTTACTAATAGCCAAGCCTATTTTAGTATTAACTAATGACAATAGTTTCCTTGCACCACCAAATTTTCATGCACAAGCAACCTTGGACATTTGACATATAAGCATACACAAATGTGGAGCCCACACTCATGGACGTATCATATTATGCTCAGCCTACAATAAAACCAAACCAAATGCATTTAGATTGGTTTGGGTTCGATTGAAAATGAATGTAGGTTGGGATGTTGTTGGTTTGGATTGAGGTTGGATTTGAGTTCAGTGACTTTGAGTTAAGATAGGACTGAGTGTCGTGGATTTGGAAGGATAATTTTTTTTCCAAATTTTTTTTTCAGAAAATATAATTTTAAAAAAATATTTAATTTTTTAAATAAAATTTTAAAAAACATTGTCTTGAAAATTCAATTTTTTGAAATTAACTATTTTCTTAAAAATATGTATGTTTGTGTGTACGTACGTATATTTGGAAGCATATGTTTATGTTATGTATTTATGTGTGAACGTATGTATGGATATTTATGTGAGACAAATTTCGATTTTTTTCTAGAGAAGAGCCATGTAATAAGTGAAATTGGGAGAAATTTGTTGAAAATAAGAGAAAGAGTGGGAACATTTGGGTTGGGTTGGGTTGGTTTAGGTCAAGTTTTTGGTCATTTTAATTGTGGTTTGGTTTAGGTTTGAGTTAGAAATATTGTAGATTAGGTTAGGTTTGGTTTGATTTGGTAAATTTTTTGGTTTAGGCTAGATTTGGTTTATTTGATTGTGAATTGGATTGGTTTTGGTTGACCCAATTGCCATCCATAATCATATCTGCTTATATGCATGAAAATCTCTACACTGCCGATATAAGAAATTGATCTCTTAAATGGTAACTCAAATATTATAAGACTTCGTCGAGCAAAAGACTGAGACTGAATAACCCAGAGTTGACTCGGCTTGGATACAATTTGCTATCTAGTTAGCAGATTATACCTCGCAAACCTATGAAAAAATTTCCCATGGGATTATATGTTAAAGCCCATACGCTTTCCACTAAAAGGTAAATTAATAGGAAAGAGATAAGCACTCCAATAACCACTTACTAGATCAATTATTAGTATATGTGGAAAAAATTCTTACAATATTAGCAGCATATGTATATGTACAGTCCAGTGCACAAAACGTTCCCATTGTGAGATTGGGATAGTTTTATGTATTGCAACCTTGTTCCTGTTTCCAAATAGATTATTTCCAATTGGATAAACCCATCAATCGTATATATCTCGCAACTTGGAAACCACAACTAGATGAACCTTAAGGTCATTATCATCAATGCACTTAAAAGGCTCCCTATCCTAAATCTTAAGGATTAGATGTTGAAAATTTTATGATTTTCCATGTATATTTATGAGATTTGAGCTCATCCAAGTAATCAATTTTGAGTCATTTTTTATGTAAGATCGACATAATATTTTTAGACATTCTTGGGTGGATTTTAGAACTCGTAATGCGAGTTTCAAAACGTTATATTTACATCGTCAAAACCATAAATGGCGTGAATGGAAATTGGCTTTAAATTAAGGTGTTCAAAGGGGTAATGGAATTATAATACATCGATTAATTAAAGACTCGAGGGTTGTATATATAGACTTTCATGTGCTTGTGAGATATGTAATCTAGTATATCACATGCACATGGTGGGGAAATAGCTACACACGCATACGCGCGCACCATCCGTCCTTCCGGCTAGCACGACACGGACTGGCCGGGCTCGGGGCATGACCTTGATTCATGTTAAACGCGTTCTTGTCCTTATCCGCTCTCCCGGTAAAGGATAGAAACAAGTTGGTGGCGTACAAATTGAAGTGATCTGATTTGAAATTCAATTCGAATTCAATTTATTTCCAGTAAATTTAATTGAAGGTTGTAATTTTATTTTTTTCTATTACTGTCAATTATAATTTAAATTTCTATTAATGAAATAAAATTTATGTTATTTTCAATTTATTATCATTGCTTAACCACCCGCATACCTGTGTTATTAGATTAAGAAATATATCAACATATAAAAATTAAAGGGTTGGAAATATTTAACATGGTAAAACAAATCTGAAACCGAAACTCAGCGGAATAATTATCAATAATCAGAGGAAAAACAACAATAATTACTGTTGAGACAAAAAAAAATGTAACAGTAGCAGCAGAGAGATTGATTAAAGTAATAGCAAGATGATTAGATAAGATTAATAGAAGGACCTCAAAACGACGACGATCCGAGATTTTACTGAGCTCTAATGGCCTGTCAAAGTAATGTAATGGCGTATATGTATATCTATCATATGCAGAAGCCGGCGATACGAAACAGTCAAAATCATTTTATTGATTGGGCTGAATTATTTTGGCACTTCTATTTCAGTGGCGTGGTCAGCAAGGTGAGTGTCTCCTCTTGCGCCACGTGTCTGCTTATGAGCGCATCGCTTACGTATATTTTTTCATCCAGTCCAGTTGTGCGATAAATTTGATAATTCAGGAAACGGGCGAGGGAAAATATTCTAGAATGTGATATTTCCGGTACATGTGGACTATTGATATTATTAAAATTAAAAGATGAGTTTAAATTAATTTCTTTTTAATCTAATTTATTTGTGAGATCTATTTTATTAATCTCAGTTCATGATTTTAAATTTAGATTCAAATTTGATGGGTATTTACTGGCCATCAATCGCACCAGGCAGCCTTATAATCCAACAAAAGTGGCCATGTTTTGTTTGTTTGATTGTTTGTCAATTGAATATTTTTAGTCATTAATTTTAAAATTATTATTTAGGATTAAAGGTTTGGAATTGTTATAAAATTTTAAAAAATTATTTTATTTTAAAATTAACGATCTGATGGTTAAAAATTATACACTGACAACTAGATAAACCCTTGTCCATCATACACCTCTACTATTGACTATTGAGCACATTTAATTTGCTTTGATGGTTTTGAGTTCACATTGCAATTGGAGATGTATGTCTCTACTCACTCAATGATTATTAGATCTTGGTACACGAATAAATGATTACAAATAATTTT